>PVHY01006958.1:8915-70702 GCA_004024945.1 Uropsilus gracilis | reverse complement strand
TGCTGATAAGCACTTGTGTGAAACTCTCTAGCTTCCCAACCTCATTTAAATAAGATTTTAAATATTAATGTTGGCACAGATTATTCTCACCGCATTCAAAGTCTCTGGGCTCTGTTTATGCCTTTCCCTAACCCCACAAAAGTTTTCAGTGTCTACTAGTCTGGTGGGGATGGACAAGGAACAGCAGGGATGTTCAATAATGGGTTTTTTTTTTATTTTGCTATTTTTTAAAGTTTATATCTTTTAATTGATTTCACACACACACACACATATATATAATATATATATATTATATTATATATATATATATTTGTTGTTGCTGGTTTTGTGGCCCAGTACGTGGTTGATTCTAGAGATCCATGTGCACTTGAGAAATATGTGTACTCAGTTTTTGGGGGGTGCAGTGTCCTATTGATGTCTATTAGATCCATTTGGCCTAGGTATTTATTTAGACTTAATGTGTCTTTGTTTATTTTTTGTTTTGTTGATCTATCTTTTGATAAGAGTGGGTAGTTGAAATCTCCTAGCACATATGTATTTTCTCTAATGTCTTTTCTCAAAGATGTCAGCCTTTGTCTGATGTATTTGGGTACTCCTTCATTGGGTATATATATATATATATATATTATATATTACATATATTATATATATATTAATGAGTGTTATGTCTTCCTGGTGTACTGATCCACTGATCAATATGTAGTAGCCATCTGTATCTCTTGTCAACTTTTTAGTTTGAGGTACAGCTGTACTTCCCTTTTTTGGGGATCCATTTGCTTGTACGATTGTTTTTCCAACCCTTTACTTTCAATCTATGTTTATGTTTAGCAATTAGGTATATGTCCTGGAGACAGCAGAAGAATGGGTAGTGTTTTTCAATCTTTTCTGCTACTCTGTGTCTTTTTATCAGGGCATTTAGTCCATTAACATTTATTGCTATGTAGTGGTCCATACTTATCTTTTTGTTTATCCTTTTATTTTTCTATTCATTACCTTGTTATGTTCTTCTTGCTCCTGCCTCTGTTGGTTTAAATCTTAAAGCTTCTTGTAATATATCTTGAAAGGGGTGTTTAGTAGAAGTGAATTCTGAAGATTTTGTCTGAGAAGGTCTATCCTTTTCCCTCCATAGATGAATGAGAGCTTTGCAGAATATAATATCCTTGGCTGATATTTTTTTTTCTTGGAGTTTGTTGAATATGTTGCCCCACTCTCTTCTTGCCCAAAGTGTTTCTTCTGAGAAGTCTGATGTGAACCTAGTAGGTTTTCCTTTATTGGTTATCTGTTCCTTGCCTCTTGCTAGCTTCGTTATGTTCTCTGTCTTGGATCTTTTTGAAGTTTCACTATTATATGTCTTGCGGTAGTTTTTTATTTTTTTTTCATTTTGGTGGTAATTTGGTGCTTTCTAGCTTCCTGTATTTTTGCTTCTTTTTAAAAAAAATCTTTATTTAGTTTTAATATAATACAACTTCAGTCATCTTTGTATGTTTTTTTTTGTTCCCCTTGTTCCCCTTTTGAACCCATTGGGTTCTCCTCTTATCACTGTTCACTGGTCCATGTTTAGCTCTTTAGTGTCTTTTTCTTTTTCTGATGCAATGTCTTTCTCCTGAGTGAAGACCTGTGTTCTTGGGGTGCGGTGAACCATGCTACTCAGATTTCCTGTTTTAACTTGCATTGGGGAGCCATTCTGGGCTTGTTTGATGCCCATCAGCTGTTCCTTCTTGCAGGATGCCTGGTCCTTTCTGTTCTCAGTCTTTTCTACTTGTTGATGTTGTTTGTTCTTTTTTTTTTTCCTGTCTCATAGTTGTGGTCTTGAGCTTTGAGAGCCTGTTTCCATTCCTTCCTCAGCTGGGGAGTTTCTTTGAGGAGATGGACGTCAGTTGATGGTTAGTCTGTTTGGTCTACATGATTATGGTAGGCAAGAATTCTACCACTGAACCAACCACCCATGCACTGATTGGTCTCCATGATTATGGTTTGCCACTTAGCTGTCAGAAAGCTGCCATATTATGGCCTTTCCCCCACAATCTAACGGGGGTACACCTCATTTTTGTTGGAGGCCACTTTTAGCCAGAATTCTAGCTCCGAGGTCCCAGGGACAGTGTCGGAGCAATCCTGCCATGTTATCTTTCTATTGGTCTCACAGCTCTGCGTTCTGTGGGTCCAACCCATGGAAATTGTGCATCAAGGGCTTTGAATCATATCTTTCACCTCATCTGTTTCCTCTGTTGAATTATTTGTGGTTTTCTTGCTTCTGATAAGGACTGACAGGAGTAGAAGCAAACCAGAGGGGGTTAATCATCTTCCCCCCAACCTGACAGGGCTCCCCCCACCTCCTGCATGGTCTAGAAAGCCCATGCAGGTTGCCTACCACCCATGCTCCCTCCCTGTACCTTGGGGTAGCAGCTGGGCCTGCCAAGATCCCAGACCCAGATATCCATTTCTGCTTCTTGCTTCACATTTGGAAATTCTCTTCAATTATTTCCTTGACAGTTTCTCAGTTCCTTTGTCTCTGTCCTCTCCTTCTGGTATTCCTATAATTCCAATGTTTCCTTTTCTCATGCTGTCAGACAGTTCTTGGAGTGTTTCTTCAGTCTTCTTCCTTTACACCTCTCCCTCCTTTTCTTTTTGAGTTCTTTTTACTTCTGAGTCTTGGACAGTACTGATTCTTTCTTCTATCCTTCTTCATGGGTTTTCTTAAGTTCCTCTTTTTTAAGTTTCATTTTCATTCTTTAGTTTGTTGATTGCATTCTGCATATCATTCTTTTTCTTCTATGCCTTTTTTCTCTTAAATCTTTCAGTGCTTTCCTTATGGTACTCTGAATTCTTTTTTATCCAGGTTGAAATAGTCTTGCCTGTCCATGCTCTTGATTTCAGTAGGTCAACTTTCTTTCTGTAGTGTATTATTCCCCAGAACATTCATTTGATCATTTGTGATTTTCTTCCTTCCCACAGTTTGCCTTGGGAGTTGTTCTGCCCTTGATGTCCCTGTACTAATGGTGTTGATCAGCATGATTACTTGGAGAACTTGCTGAGTTGTAGATGTGTCTTTCTAGTGGCTGGTGCTGCTGTGGTCGGTGTGCAGAGGTAGTGGTATAAGTCCTGCCTCTCCCTCATTAGCTTCTGCTTACTGGTGCCTTGCTGATGGCAAGCAGGGTTTCTAGAAACTGCTATGCAGTTATCTAGGGATACTAGGATTGGAGATGGATGTTTCTACAGTTTGTATGTGGACTTTTGCCTGTTGGGTGGCTGATGTCAATGGGTGGGGTTCATGCTTGCAGGAGGGGCTTGAGTGTAAAACTTTCGTGAGACTCCTGCCTGGGAACTATTGTTGTGGCAAGTGCTGATATGAGCTATGACTTGACTTGTACTTCCTGTCTGTTTAACCCCCACATTGAGGAGAGGAGTTCCAGATCTCAGTCTGGGGTGGTCTGGGGTTCTGTGTGATAGGTGCCCTGATAAATACAAGATGGTGATCAGTCTGCTGTGGGGTGTCTGTTGGCTGCTTGGAGTGAACTTCTATGTTTAGTTGTTAGGTTCTTGTAGGTTGTGGCCCTTGAGATGGGGTTGTTGAGTTTAATGGGCTGCTCTTCCCAAGATCTTTCTTTTTAGAAGTTGTGGCTCCAGGAGAGATGAGAAGTGGAAAAATGGAGAGAGGAAGAAGGAACAAGGAAGGAAAAAGAAAGAAGGGGGAACAAGAAGAAAAAGATAGAAAAAGTTCAAAATTGGGCAGTGTTCAAAGGAAAAAGAAGAGGGAGAAGAGAAAGAAAATATGGGAGAAAATGATAAGGAAAAGGATAAGAAATACCAAAAAAGGGAAAAACAATAAAGATAGGGAAAGAGGAAAGCAAAACAGATCAGAAAGAAACCACTAGAACAAGTAGTCAGAAAAAAAAAAAAAAAAGACAAAACAGGACAAAAGCAAACAAACAAACCAAACAATGGACAAAAAATAGTGTGTGGAAAAATGAGTGCACCTCTCCCCCCCCATCGCTGTTCCCTGCTGAGTTCTCTGCACTACTCAGCTGAGCTTACACACTTTCCAGTGTCACGTGGGGGAGGGGCTCTCCCCAACTGGGTGAACTGTCCTTAGCTGGTAAGATTTTAATCTCCAGGATTGAGATTTCAGGGGCCCTTTCAGGGGGTGGGTGTGTGGGGAGGGGACTTCTCCTGTGCCCAGATCAAGCACAGGGAAGGATTTCTTGCCTGTGAACCCACAGTAGTGGCACAGAATCTTGGTCCCCTGAACATCCCCAGCAATCAACATGTCCCCATTTGTAGTCAACATGGTCTCAGAAGGCTGTGGATGCCCTCTCTGGGGGTCTGCTGATGGCCAATGCACTGTTTCTCTCCAGGAAGAGCTGCAAGCAGCTGCAATGGTGCTGCAAGGTTTCAGCTTCCCAAGTCCTCCCTGCAATCAAGGTATCACCAGCTGGGTTTGTTGCTTCTCGACTCAGAGGCGATACTGCTATCACTGTTGCTGTTGCTGCTGTTATTGATAATGATGAGGGCAGTAGTTCCAGCTGGCTGTGTGTGCCTCCTCAGCAATGCACCAATGGCCTATATGTCTGCTGGCCTCAGAGGAATTGCTGGGCTCCGTGTCATCCTGATACAGGGTGGTGATGCAGTTAAAATTATATAGGCACCAAAATACCCTGGTGGGTGGAGTCTGAGAGAACCACGAGAAAAAAATGTGAAGTGGGAAATGGGGGGATGAAAGTGAAGAGAAAAAGAAAAGGAAAGGAGGGAGACGAGAATGGCAGACTGAGAGAACAGGACCACATGACCTGACCTGGAAGAGTGAGCTGGAGGTGGCAAGGAGCCATGGTGGCCGGCAGAAGAGTGGCCGGTGTGGAGAGTGTGGTGCAGCAGCAAGGTAGCATAGTAAGTTGGTGCTTGGAGATGGCCAGGGATTTGGAAAGCTGATTTATGCATCAGCAATTGTGGAAGAAATTTGAAGAGCTTTGGAGAAGTGGAGCAGTGTGGAACACTGGGAAAGAAGCAAAGAGAAGACGCCAGAGAAAGATTGGATTTTGCAGTGCCTGCCTGCCTCAGTTTTGGAAGGGCAAAGGACACCATCTCGGACATGTGTCTTTGGGATTTGAGGAACTGAAAATGGTAACCGGGGTAAGATAACTGGTCACGTGTGGCTTTCAAAGCTTTTCATTTTCCTTGTTGAATTTCCTTGTAAATAACATTCCTTGTTGAATTGCATTTGAGCAGCAACTGCTCTGTGTGGGTGACAATGATTTGTGGTTTGTTGGTTAAAGGCTTCTGCCCATTTTTGACCAGATTTCAATCCAATGCCCTTGTGTCCTCATTCTCTGGTTTTTGCTCTTCCTGGAGGTGTTCTGCCAACCCATTGCAAGAGTCTGAGATTTTCTGGCATGTTGCATCAGTCCTTTTTCCTTTTTTTTAAGTCATATTTCTTCAGGAAAGTGATCGCTCTCAGTCTCCCTGTTCCATCATGTTGTGGACATGTCCCCTCCATGTTTTAGTAAAGTTTCAGTCTTAGGCAGATGCACTGTCTCTCTTGACTTTCCCTTAGGAAGAGAGCTTTTTCTCTTTTTTTCCTCCCCACAAAATGTTCTCACCAGTCCTCTGATGGCAACAGGGTTTGTTGTTCTGTAAGAAGATAGCAGCACTTCCTTCCCACAACCCACACAAGCTGTTGTTGTGCTCTACCCATATTCCTAAATATGAGTATTAATGTTGCAGAAATTCCCTATTGGCAGGGGGAGGGGGGACAAAAAAAATCCTGCTCGAGAATGAGAACATTCTATGTTTTAGCCTCCAACGATTCACCTTTCCACCAGCAGGACATCTGTGTGCCAGTCATCCTAGTAGAAATTCTACTGCTGAATATCTGACTACGTCTTTCTCAGGGAAGCCAGTGATGTAGCTTTTGTGCCAATGATAGGTGAGCTGTGGTGAAATTTGGAGGTTGTGGCCCCCAATACTGGTGGTGCTGCATTAAAATAGCAGGTATCCATTCATTGGTGGGTGTAGACTTGGAAAGGAAAACCAAGCCTCCTCATGATAGGATTAGTATCAGGGATTAGGCAAAAAACTGGGACAAAACACTTGGAGAGGAGAGAGAAGAGAGAGAGAAAAAGCAAGGGAGCAGCATGAGTTGCCAGCTTCTAGGTATGGGAGCAGGCAGGGTCCAGGCCCTAGCCTGGGTCTCTTAGAGCCTGGGGAAGCATGTTGGAGAAACATGTAACTTGTGTAAGCTCATTTGGAAATTTTGTATCTGAGAACTTGTTTTAGCTTAGAAACTGCAAAGCTTGGGAATTGTCTAGAGAACTAAAAGAGAATTTGATGTGTTGCTGTATCAAGTGAGTTTTGCTGGTTTCCAGGTCACTTTGGAGTTGGAGCTGAACGAATGACAGATATGTGCCTTTTGGAATAGAATCGATGATGCCATCCTGGTTTTCCTTGTTGAATTTGAATCTCCTGTTTTTGAAGAAGGATAGACAGTGCCCTCTTGGCTGATTCTGGCTTGAAGTGAATGGAGCTCTGTCTTTGAAGGAGTGATGGCGCCATCTTGGATCCTTCATCTGGCATGAGTTGGGACAGCCGCCATTTTGTGGATGCACAATGTGCTGCATCCATGTGCTCTTTGGACTAGAGATTGAACTTTGGTAAGATTACCAAAGGGGTTTCCTTGTACCCCTCGGTGACTTTTGTTTGTTTTGCCTCTTTAATAAGTGATTTTTTTTATTTTCTTTTAAGGTTTATATGGTCTTGCTACTGCATGTGCAGGTTGGGAAGAACCTGGTGTGTGGAAGACTTTAAAAGGCCAGCTTCCCCCCTTTGTTAGTTTGTTTAAGGACCGCATTTTGCCTGTTTTGTTACCCAATATCACCCCTGCCTGTCTATAAGTTGGGCCAGGCATCAGATGGTTGCTAACTCAACACTTCAATGGACTGAGGAAGGATTTGCTAGACTATTTGCTAGACTTTTTTTCTCACTTTAAGACTGGGAACATCACTCTCTGCATCTCCCAACATCTCTGAAGGAAAACCAATAGGACTTACTAGCTCTTTAAATTTTTTTTTGTCACTTTCTTTTCAAATTGCTTCTATTGGCTTGCTATAAAGTAGTCAGACAAATGACATAACATTTCTGTTGGGATACAGAGAAGTAGAACACAGCGAGGTAATTATTTTGATAATTTTGAAGTAATCATTACCAACAAAATTATATCTCCCCTTTTGCATTATATTTTAAAATCCCTAGGTTTCAGAAATATTTACGCATCCCCAAAGACAGAGACTACACAAAAGTGTCACTATTTCATACAGCAAATACTAGAACTAATAAATGTTTATTTCTGCCTACTGCTCAAAGTTTTTCTCCCCAGAGGAACAGAAATCATTGTGAGGTCCCTCTGTTTGTTTTTAGGCATCTGTTTAGAGACACAATAATGGCCATTATCATCTGATTGTTTGAGAGTTGAAAGAGGGAGCTTGCCTGGGGCCAAAGTTACTGGGTCAAGGAATCACTGGAGAGTCCTAATTTGAGGTGGAGTGGATTGCTTTCTCCAGCTCCCTCTTTTCAAATAAATCCTGATCTAAGATTTTTGAATCTTGAAATGAAATACCAACTATGAATATCAAATTCCCAGCCATATTCCTCACTATTTCCCTTAGGTTTTGAATAGATCCAAAATCCTGTGCTAAAATTTTTCTCCAAAGATACTTTATAAACCCATGCTCAGTTCTCAGGAATCTTATCTGTAGAGAAGCTATTTCAACAATTCTGTAGGCTAGTTTGCCCTAACTGGGTAAATGGCTCCTGCTCTATCTAGCAGCAGTCTCTTCAGAGTTGTGCTTCCAGGCTCTATACGCACACCAACAGCCAAGTTCCTGTGGCGTGAAGAAAGGATTCCACAGTTTTGACCTAATATTATAATTTTCTAAGGAAGTCCAAGAAGGTACAGGTGTACAGACCATTACTGAAAGTATTTTTTTAAATCATGAGACCTCGCTGTCGAAGACTTTTGTATTGAAGGTCTGTGAAGGCAGGTTAGTTAGTATTTGCATTTTCTAAAAGTTCCAAACGCGGGTCCATTACACAACTAGGGATAAGATAGTAACGACTGTTGTGGATCTATTGTAACTTCTGAGAACTGTTAGCTCAGTTATGATACCTCAACTACATAATACATAACTCTATATTCCTTAGCAAAATTTCATTTTAATTTTGGGGGAAATTAAAGTCCTTTTGGAAATATGACATTTGATAGTGAGATAGATGTAATGGTGTTACTTTAAGTTTCAATGTTTACATAGGGTTTTTAAGTAGGAATTTATTTTTTGAAGAATCTCTTCCATTGGAATAAAAGTCATTGTAAATGACCCTTTTATGTTTGTCAGAAAAATGACAGTCTTTGAAGTAAGATGGTGTCTTAAAGTTCTGCTAATTTAAAACTCTTTAAGGGTAAACTAATTAAGTTTTAAATCACAAATACACAGTTCTTGACTTCACAAAATTTTCGCTGTCAGGCCTTCAGACAGTCTCCTTATGTTTACCATGATTTTTCTATTAAAAGTTCTGCTGTCATTGCCCATAGTCAAAAAGACCTAAATGCTCCCCTGAGCTTAGACAAACACAAACCTGTTTCTTCCTGCTTCTAGAACTCTGACCTACTTTACAGTATTTTTTTTCAGAAAGCTTGTATTTTCACGTTCTTTCTTTATCCTTTTGAGATGTAAATCTTTCTAAAAGTTCTTCTGCCAGTTTTACAACACGTCTGTCCTGTTCACATACTTGGAGGCCATATATTTGCAATGTAATCATAAGAGAAAAACTTGTACCTGTTTCCCAGTTTGTGAAAGGGTCAGCAAATAATCAGGAGGCACCTCTTTCCATGTTATAAAACTACTTCATGTAATGTAAATAGGAGAATGTTTACTCTTCCTTCAGGTAAGGTCAATCAGCAAACATACATGGCCTATGTGATATGCAGTTCAAATTTCAATATGCTAACTTGCCTTTGAGGGGAGAGGTTTCACATATGAATCAACCCAATCATGGATAAACACCATATGCTTTATTGGGGGGAAATTCAATAATAATAAAAACATGCAAATTTCTTTGACAGTAAAAGGAGGGAGATATGAACCAAGAAGAGGATATTCTGGGAGGATCAGCCTAAGACCAGGCTTTTCTGGAACTGGAATTTCCCTTGCAGCTGTGCACCTGAGAGAGGAAAATGTTACTTCAGCAGAACTCTGAGCACTGGTGCCAAGATCTAGAAAAGATCTGGGGAACTTCACAGTAGTAGTCCAAATTATATCACTTCCGCTCTTATATTTTACTGCTCCAGAGATGTGTTATCTGTTAATTTTTGGGTTTGATCTCATGGAAAGATTAAGTTTTTAACTATCTTTGCTTTTCATGTCTGTTGATTAATAGTCTTGGAAACAAGTGGACACTTTTCCTTTAAAATTGTTTAGTTACTCCATTTAAATTATGTCCATCAGTCAAAGTCATCATAGTAAAATACATGTAGTAGTCGACAATTCTCCCAACAACAACTAATAAAGTCTCTTCTCCTTTATGCCAGTGGATTTGAAATCAGACTGAGCTCTGACCTTGCCACCATATTGCAGCAGTCTTTCATGAAGCATTTCTGGACAGTTTAGCTTTCCCTGGTTTAATTTTTGCTTTGATATCCCTTTTACATTAAATGTCCAAATTCAGCGAGTTAATCTGTTTGCTAAATTCAGTGAGTTAATCTGTTTGCTAAACTTTTGCAGCAGAGCAAACTATTTGGTCTCTAAGCTCTTTCCCACCGCTGCCTTTATTGCTAACCCATGAGAATATTTCTTCTTTAACTAACTTATCAATGAGTCTCACCAATAAGCAGGTTTGCAGCACTTACATATTTGTATCAAAATGGGTTGGATTTACCATTCCTTAGTTGAATGCATCTGCACTATAACTCTTACGTAAGTGGACATAGCTACACACAGGACAGTTGGACGTGTGTCCAGATGTCTGAAGGAACACTTTTCAGTCATGAGTTCCCTTTCAGAATATGGCTAATCACATATAGAATCTTGCATGTCATATTTTCACATGGGTTAGAATATGTTGTCATGGAACTTCTCAGTGGGACTGTTATCTCCCCAACATACAAGAGGGAAAAGTCAAACCATGGCAACTGACTGGCTAAATAGGTTATTTTTGCCACTAAATGCTTTTTTTTCTCCAATGGTTATTTTACCTGTAAGACTAAGTCCATGAAGGAAAATACCCTCTTTTCTACTCCACCCTCCTCTCCAATGAACATAGCTCTGTCTGCGTTCTGCCCACATAGCCTCCAGTTTCCTTAATTCTGAACTTTCCTAACCCCCCTTATTATGCACAGCCATATATCAGTGTCCGAATTTCCACTTCCAAATTTCTTTGCTAAGGCCCAAGACAGTGCTCAGCAAGCAAAAACCTGATAGGATCAGGAAGACTCAACTGAGGGGTGATTGTAACTGAAATGTCCCCATTACACTTGTACCCTGAGTGACTGGATATGTGGTACATGTCATGTTACTGGCTATTTAAGGGACAGAAACTGTAGGACTGCTGAGCGTGAGAATTTCGCCCTGTACTGAGCTCATACTAAATTTAGCAACATTATGCCATAGAGTCAGAAAGAGCTTTCTCATCCAGCTGAGGGAGAAAATTCAAAAAGGTTTCCATTCTTGAAACAAACACCAAAGTAGTGGGAAGGAAACAGGTCAAAAGTAGGGAAGGAGGCCGGGCATGTTGGTGCCTGCCTTTAAACGGCAGTCTAGGAAACCACGGCCAGGGCCAGGGATCGCTGTTCGAGTCCCGCAGGGGGCAAGTAGCGAGACCTAATTTCAAAAAATTATAGTTGGGCGTGATGGCGCGCACCTCTAATCCCAAATACCTGGGAAGCTGAGGCTGGGGATTGCTTGAGTCTGTGGTACCCTGGGCAATGTGAGCCTGCGATTCCACAGCACAGGCAAAATAGCGAGACTTAGTCTCAAAAAAAAAAAGGGGGAAGGAAGAGCAGCTAGGGTTATGGTGATGGCCCACAGGTGATGTGGTGGGAGAATTAAGGGGACTACACCTGAGAGAACAAGGGTGCAAAGTAATTAAATGTTATAAAAGAAGAGACTTCAGTTCCACTATGACAACCTTAGTAAACTATTTTTTGCCAAAAATTCATTTGTTTAAAATTTTCACTTCAATTACCATGTTGAATTACTTTTTTACTTTACCTTTTCATAATAGTAATTATGTGCTACTAATTTAAAAGAGATTCTACTTGAATTATATATATTTGTAATTTTATGTTGTAACTTGTTTTATACTACACTCATAATTTTTTGTATTTGACTTACACTAATTTTACAGTTATATGTTTCTACATCATATATATATAATCACATACCTCATATATCTTGTATATAATTTATAATATGTATATGTATGCATTATATGTGGGTATATGTACCTATAAATCTATATTATATATTTATGATGTTATTTATAAGTCTGAGTTACATATTTAGCTTCAACTGATTCTGGTTACTATTAAATCAAGTACTAGTATAAATTTTGGTATTTTGGTATTATGGAAATAAACACACCACACATTAATAGTGAGTGGAAGTTTTACAATTCACCAAGTGACTAAATCTTCCAGGAAAAAAAACAGTAAAAATCACAAGCTACTTAAAACACACATGTTTAGAAAAAGTCATATGAAAAATATGAATATATCCAACAAAATTTTCTTCTAGTGCCTTCAGATGGCTCATATATAGACAACTTTAGAACTTCCACAAGTATCTAGTACTCCTACAAACTACAAACATCATTCACTGCCAGGTTTTATCTAGCTTGTTGCAACTGAAGTGTTACTCATTTACTAAGAAAACAGTGAAAAGATTGCAGCTCAAATTGCACTTGTATATGTTGTCAACAGAAACTATTTAGAGAAATATTTAGAGAAAATAACTGTATTTAGATAATAATAGAAATATCAAGTGGTAAGATTCAAGTCTTTCAGAATAATCTATTTCATTTATCAGAACCAGTAAAGCATGAATGTCTCTAAAAAAAGAAAGGATTGACTTAGACACAGGAAAGATAATAAATAAAACAATGTATATTGACTGAGCTTAGCTTTGCCAACATTTTTATTTTGCTTTAACTATGAACTCTGTTACACCAGAGTACATTTATAGCACAACAGTATAATTTGTTATTTCTATACTGTTAATGCTAGTAAAAAAAACACCTTCATTTTACCAAGTGTGGTTCAAAACATAAGATAGCATTATTCCTGGAAAAAAATTCCGAAAGATAAAAAATTGAAACACAAATCTTTGCCATTTATCATTTCATTTAATACGGTATCTTCAATGTTTAAATTAAGGTGAGAAACAATAGTTTAGGAAATGATTGTATGATTAATTGAATGATTGCCAAAAATTAATAACAGTATCTGACAGTTGTGAAGTGCTTAATTCATGTCAGCACAATTCTATACACTTACTGTGATCATTTCATTGACTTGTTACAACCTAAAGTACTATTATCACCATGTTATAGATAAAGTGAGTGCAACAGGTAATTAAAAAGTATAAAAATTGCTCTCTGTCTTAATAGTTTATCATCTTAGTAACATAGTTTCAATAAATATGGAACTTTTTTTAATCAATCCTACTTCTTTAAAACTTTAAGTCATTCTTTGCCTTTCATGACTTTCGAAGAATGCTGTGGTGTCATTTTGTAGGCTTCTCTAAGTGGTGTTTGCTGACATTTAACACGATTAGATTGTGTTTATGAATTATTGATAAGAATATCACAAAATTCACATGTGACCCTCTCAAAGCAAAATGCTGGAGATGATGTCATTGTGTCTCAATCCTGGCAAGGTTGACCTGGAGCTTTGGTTAAGATGGTGTGTGCAAGATTCCTAGACCATCCCATTGTGAGAAGATAAAGTAAGACTACACAAAATGTCTTATTCTTTACAATTTCATCATCCCTGAATACCTCGTATTTGTAGCAATTCTGCTTCTATCACTCCTTCTTAATTAGAATTTTATTGTAAGGAGCAACAGTGCTACCTCCAACTTGTCTTAATTTATACAATTATTTATTTGCATCAGTATATGTTCACAGTCACTCTATTTTGTATTCAATGAATTGTGGCTGTTAATGTTATTTAAATTATTCCAAATTTGAACCCTTTTTAGGTTGACTTCCTATGTTCTTTCAAATTATTTTTTTAATTTAATTCATTTTTAATTTAATTCTTTTTTCTCACTATTTTTTGCCTGTGGAACCACAGGCTCCCCTTCCCCATGGTACCACAGTCTCAAGCAATCCCAGCCTCAGCTTCCCAGGTAGCTGTGATTCCAGGCGCACGCCACCACGCCCAGCTATTTTTTTGGAACTAGGTCTCACTACGTTGCCCCAGCAGAACTCAAACCATGATCCCAGTTCCACGAATTCCTAGGCTGCAGCTTGCCAGCATGGGTCACCATGCCTGGCCCCCATAATTTTTAAAGTAAACTTTACCTTTCAAAAATTATTACATGACCATAAAAAATTAAGATAACACAGTTATCACATATCTTATACACAATTTTCCTCCACTATTAGCATCTTGCATTAGTAGGGTACATTTATTACAATTAATCAATATTGGGATGCTATTAACATATTATGTTATCAACATAAATCATAGTTCACTCAGTTTTCCCTATTTTTTCCCTAATGTCCTTTTTCTAAGCCATAATCCTATTGAGGATACTGCTTTACACTTATCATATCTCCTTAGACCCTCTTAGCTGACAGAGCAGAAAAATATGTTTGATAATACTAGTAAGTATATATATATATATATATATACAATCAGTATGTAAGTATCTATATTGATATTAAACTAAGCATGAGTTCATACTGATGTTCCTAATATGAATCCATTTCCAGATGGCTCTCCCTTCTTACTTAACCTCCCACTCAAGCAGTGAGAAACCTGACTTCCAATATCTACTATTCACTTATGTAACTTTTCAGTTCCAGTACACGTAGAAAGCAGTATCAGGGTTGCTAACCCACACTTCACTGAAACAGCATGACTGTAATGTTTATATGTAGCTCATTCTACATTCAGTCCTGGGATCACTGCTTTCTAAAGTTACTTAGACTGACACCCATAATTTTCCCCAATTTCCATTCTTTAAGGTAATACATATATAGTATAGCTGTATTCTTGTTCCTTCCTGAAATCCCAGCCTCTTAAATGCTTTCTTTTATAACTTGCAATCATTACGATTAATTCTCAATGCTGTAAAGTTCTATGGCATTTGGCAAAATGAGAATGTCCTGTGTCCACTATTACTGAATCATCTTTTTGCCCTGATAATTCCATCCTTTACTTATTCAATCCTCCCTTCTTTCCTTAGCAATTGCTGATCATTTTCTTTATGATTTTGTGTTTCCCAGAACATTTATGATTAGAATCAAAAATATCAATAGATATTTAAGATTCATCCATGTCTTTATTATTGTACTACTTTTGCACAATGTTCTTTACAAAATTTTCATGAATCTATTCTTAAAAATAATAACCTACAGTTATTACTCAGTGGTTTACAAAAGTATGGCATTGCTTTGCATATTTTTGTGTCCACCAAATAATTTCTCACTTTTCATAATCATCAACAAGTTTTTTGTAGTCAAAATTACAATTTTGTAACGACTTTCCCACTTTGATTATTTAATAAATTCCCTTTTTAACACTAATTATATATCTTGCATATTTCATTTTTATGAAAATCGATTCCTATTTTTACTATTGTACAGAACTTCTTAGAATATCTTTCAAATGTATTTTTGCATGTATATTATAAACTCTCCAGGATATGCAGATAGAACTATTTCCTTATGTATTTATCAACATCTGCATATTAGAAAATACATACGTGTATAAGGACCAGTCTCTCTTCCATCCCCACTTGTTTCAGTGGGATAGTTACTTGGAGTAATTCCTGAAACAAAACAGCATTTGATGCTTCGAAAGGCAGTGCCCCCAGAACATATAAAGACCAACACCACTGCCTTGTCCACTAAACACTCAAATACCCCAAGTTTTGCCTTTCTTCTATATTGCCTGCTATAATATTGAGATATACCTCTAGTGAAAGAGTTCATTGACTTTCTTATATTTCAATCTGCTTCTTAAATGTTTCTTCATCTCATAAGATAGGACAGTTACTGTTTGCTCCATTGAGTTCTTTTCATTACCCCCACCTTTGCTGTCTTACTCAGGCATTCACTTTCTAGGACATCTGTAGATTTTGTTTTATTGATTCCCGGAGAGTGAGAAAAATCACCAAGTTCTTATAGAGGCAAAAGCATCCACTATCCAAACAATTATTGTTCACTTCACATTTCTTAATTGAATAATGAATAAATGCACTCTAAATGTGTTCTTGTCAAAACATCTTAGTCGATGAGATCTGACCTCATTATTCTACCCCAGTTTCCCTCTTAATGTTATTCAATTTGTTGCTAGTTTTTTTCAAGATCCAAAATCCAAAGATCGTAACTGTTGGAAGGTTCCCCTTAGACACAGGCCCCAGTCTCGGGACCAATTAAATGAGCCTAATAAACAACCCTGGCACAACTCACTGGAGAGAACAATGTAGCCCTTCAGAGAAAGCGGGTTTTATAGCAAGAAGGCTGACAAAAGCAGAATTGCAAGTTAAACACGATAATGTAGCAAAAATGCAAGTCTTACATCACTTGCAGTTAAGCCCTTATCCTTATCTGCTGCCTTTTGAATGTCTCCTAAGTTTAGCAAGTACTTGAAGAAGGACCTTGGGAGCGTCTACTTTAAGGTAAGAATTTAACCCTACATGTCACTATGGTCTGGTGTACCGGGTCTGGCTATGTCTGACCTCAGTCTATGTTACCCTGTGAGCATTTCTCTGCTTCAATAACTTTTTTGCCTAGAATCTCAAATCATAGCGTTAGTCATTACGACTCTGAAAAACATTCAATCATTTCTCAAGTATTCTGATCTTCTCTCACTTTTCTCGTACACTTTGAAAATTTTAGGTAACCATAGCATTTATCTGTCCTAATTTTTAAGTGATAGGTTCTATATTACATTTACTAGGGACCATCATATCGCTTAAAGGTACCATCCTGTGTGCTCTGGGAGACTACAGCTTTTCCGCTTTGGATTTCACAACTCACCAAGCTGATTTCTGAACTAATTATCTCTAAACCGCAGCTACTTTCCTGCAAATTCATTTAGCATATTTAAACCTGGGTAGATATCTTTTTCTTTTTTATGTCAGTCTATCTTGTCCTTCAAGATTTTCTTTTCCTGATTTGATCTTATCAGAAATCTTATTCTCTCCAGTATAATTAATCTACCCTTTCTTGTTATTGTTTTGATTCTTCTAACTTCATTTTTTTCTGTATTTCCTGGGTGAACTTGACTCTAAGAGACAGAGCGTTTCATTCACAAGCTTCTTCATTGCTTTTTTAACCTTTCAGTTTGTGATATTGCAATTGTGTCATAAATTATATGCTTTCTTCCCTATGAGGAGCCCTCGTCCCTTTCTTTTTTGTTAATAAAATATAGCCTACTTTTATAAATAATAAGGCGATCATTTAGATTTCTGAAATATACAGAGCATTTATAATTTAAAAAAATTAAAAACCAACTTGAAGTCTTTTGGTGGCAAGTGACACTTGAGACTGGACAAAACACATGAATCGAAGCCTGAAGACAGAAACAGACAGATTAGAGAAAGGAGTTAGGACAGCTAATCCAGAAACCTGCTGACTTTTGCACTAGGAAATTTCTTGCAGACTTGACTAAATCCCATAGTAAAACAGAAAAGAATTTTCATCGGAACATTTCTGTTTCCAAGTGAGTTTTTGCAGTTTAACCGTGGTAACGCTCAGCACAGCAATTTCTGCCTGAGGAAAATCTGATCTCCCATGTTCATGAGCATGGACACGGAGGCATAGCTGTGCTATGCTTATACCGTGACTGCATTATGTCTGTGGAACAGCCTGTGCTTCTGTGAGACCAGTGCCTTTGCTGAGAGCTATGACTCCTTACGCCTGAGTAGGGACAAAGCTATCGTGAGCCACACAGCTTCCCCAGTATCAAAATCCCATGTGGCCTACCTTTAGAAAGATGTCACATAGCCTATTTGACTGTTTCACATCTTTTTATGAGTCCTCCCTATTCATTCTTTGTCCTAAAGGTCAGTTCATGCATCAGATACTGGAATCCAAAGTAGGCCGATTCATATTAATTGTTTTCCATATATGAGTTCTGGGTAAACTGATGCATCAAGCAAATGAATAAACAAGTGGGAAATTTAAGTATCACCTTTAATATACTGATATAAGTTAGGTTTAAAAAATGCAGCTTACTAAGACAGTTCTAAGACTTCCTGTTTCCTAACAGCTAGACACATACAACCAATTTCTCTTCTCTAGAAGTGAGGAGAAATTAACTTTTACTTTTATTTTCCCACAGGAAGCAGCAGAAGACTAGCACAACTAAGGTATTGTTTGATTCATAAGAAAAAGAGGCAGTTAAGAAAGAAGAGCACATATCTAGTTCTTTATCATAACTTATCAGCCACCATAATATTCAGTAACCTAAGGTGAAAATGCCATAAGACCAAAGGCTTTATAAATGGTAAAACAGTTATAACACTACCCGGACAAAGGCTAAAACACGGAACAGTATTCTTAAGGCTTAGAACCCACATCCTGGCCACTGCAAGCTTCATGTGTTCTCTTTCATGTTATCTTGAAAACCCCACTTCCTGCTCTCTCCAAGCACCAGATATTGGTATTTGTGTAGGAGAATATATAACAATCTGCCTTCCTTCTTATTCCCTTGTGTCCTTAAGAAATTAAAAGATACAGCAAAAACTAAAGACTGATGGAAAGCAAATGATGATCTCTCTTGCTGATGAGGACAAGGTTGAAGAGTGAATCACCAATGTGCTCCCCAATATTGACTTCTAGGACAAGGTCAAACTCTAGGGCCACACACAGTTGGGAGGAGGGGGACACAATCTTTCTTGGCAGGCCAGTTCCCTGATGGAATAAGATGGAACTGAATTGACCATGTACCATTTGTTTACCCAAATTTATCAATCAAGTCCTCACTGCTTGCCTTGAATGAAGGGAAAAGAAAAAGTCAGAGGTAGTTAACAAGACTTCTGATGAAAGTCAGAATTAGAAAAGCTCTATCCACCAACTGTGGAGTTCACTTTGCTTAAACATTTAAATTCAGTGGCATGAACTGTTTGATGCTATTGTTGCATAAAAGTGTAAGTAAATTCTGTTGAAAAATAAAATCCAACACACTGGTTAAGCTAGTTTTGTGCAGAGTTATTGAAACTGATACATGTTAAGTACTAGTTATTATTGTTATGTATATCTTTTCTTAGTCGTTGTATTTCTTTTTGTTTTTTTTGCTCACTTTACCAGAATCTAACTGATCAGTTTTTTCCATGACTTCCTGTTTTCCATTTTACTCATTTTGCTTCATATTTATTTACTTCTACTTTTACATGCTTTTTCTATTTATCTTTTTAAAGTTAATATACTGAATAATTAAGTCACTAATTTTTAATTTTCAAAAGTTTTCATTTCAAATGGCTATATTTCAGGTTATAAATCTTCCTCTCAGCTATTATTTAGCTTCATCTTAGATATATGATATATTGTAGTTTCATTGCTAGTCAGTTTTAAGTATGTCCTAATCCTACTACACTTTTTTCTATCCCTTGAACTTCCTGTAAATTAGATTTCTAAATATGTGGGGTTACTTTGCCATTGTTTCCTTGTTTGCTTTATTTCTAATTATACTCAAACTACTGCATGTATTATGTTCTGTAAAATAAAAACATTAAATTCTAAAAACTTATTTTTTTCAGTGCAGTGTTTTATATCTAGCAAACTATCACCAATCAGAAGATTTATAAATAAGTCTATAAGACATAGAGTATATATTCTTAGAGCCCTAAATGTGAGTGCATCAAAATTATGCTGCTGATACTGCACATTTTTAGTCAAATTAACTAGATTTGCAGATAAAGCCATATGGTTTGAAAATGTAAAACAACCTATGAGGATATTTCAAAAACAGACATCAGACTGAATTTTCTAGCCTCTATTTTAAAGGGAAAGCAAAATAAAGCATTTACTATGCAGAGATAAAAGGATTATTTTAGGTTGCTATTAGTAAATTTACATGTATTTTCTTATTTATTCATATTGAAATGTTTGATAAAACAGAACTTTTATAAATATTAGTATGAAGAAATTTTAACATAATTATTGTTACTATGTGAAACCATTGAATAAAAGAAAAAGTAAACTGAATTTTAGGTTCTTATGAGAAATAAATAATATAAACGTGGAAAATATGTTAACTTCCATGTTGACCTGTCTAGCATAAACTAAAAGTCTAAAATTCTGAATATTTTATCTTCCATTGCATAAAGTAGAATTAAACTCACCTTCATGAAAAGAAAATAGACTAAAAGATCCCTAGTGGTAAATGCAACCAAAAATAGAAACCTAATGAGTTCAATAATTTATTTTCCTAATTCAAATTTCTTGCCTAAAAATATATAACATTACTTCACAAACTCATAGTGGAAACATTTCTCCAGAAATTTTTATGCCATTTAAATATATTTTTAAAGGAATTTCTCAGGTTGTATATTCATGAGAAAGTTTTGAATATGAATCAACTACTTTCATCATGATAGGCTACTGAGATGTGTATTAAGGAAAACAAAACAATGTAGATTAAGTATGTGAAATGTGCATAGATGCCCAAATTCCCTTTGAATTGACTCTGCAAAGTCCTCTTAGTGTAGGCTATGTTTGCTTCTATTTTTGCTATCACAAAATAAATAAGGGTAGAGCATTTATTTCTGCACACCCTGGTGTCTCAACTTTCCAGTGCAAGCATTGAGTCCTGCAAAGGAGTCATCAACTCCTCAGTTGAACCTTCTTCTATCATAGTTAACCACTGTGATTTCCAACTCCATGTATGTCTGTGTTGGCTTAGCATGCAGGCGTTTTATGTCTTAACTTCCAGAAAACCACCTACAGCACCATTTGTTCTGAAGGCCTCATTCAGATTATCATATCATATAATTATATTATATAATTCTTATTTTAGGTTGTTATTATATTATATATTATATAATTATATTATATGATTATTTTTTATATTATATTTTATATATTATATATTATATTTTATATTTTTATATTATATAATTATATTATATAATTCTTGACAACTGTCATCTAAATTATCCTGACTGATGACTGTTTTGGGTAGAAAACAATGTGTGAGCCTGTCAGTGTTCCATAAACTACTGTTTCATCTCTTCAAAACAACCCATCTCTATTATTTATTTCCACAACACTGCCTGGCACCCTGTGATGCAAGGTAAAGGAGCATCTCTTTCTTTTTTTTCTTTGAAATTTTTTAAAATTTTTGTTTACTTTTAACATCATACAACTTCAGTCATCTTTGTGTGGGTTTTTTTGGTTCCTCTTGTTCCCCTTTTGAATCCCTTGGGTTCGCCTCTAGTCACTGTTCACTGATACATGCTTAGCCCTTTAGTCTCCTTTTTTTCTTTTTCTGATGCAATGTCCTTTTCCTGGGTGAGGACCTGTGTTCTTGGGGTGCGGTGAACCATGCTGCTCAGATTTCCTCTCTTAACTTGCATTGGGCAGCCAGTCTGGGCTCTTTTGGAGCCCATCAGTGGCTGTTCCTTCTTGAAGGATGTCTGGTCCTTTCTGTTCTCAGTCTTTTCTACTTGTTGATGTTGTTTGTTTGTTTTTTTTGTTTTGTTTTGTTTTGTTTTTTCTGTCTCTTAGTTGCGGTCTTGAGCTTTGAGATCCTGTTTTCACTCCTTCCTCAGTTGGGGGAGTTTCTTTGAGGAGACAGATGTCAGTTCATGGTTAGTCTGCTTGGTCTCCATGATTATGGTTTGCCACTCAGCTGTCAGGAAGCTGCCATATCGTGAATTTCTCACACAGTCCAGGCGGGGTACACCTCACTTTTGCTAGAGGCCACTTTTAGCCAGAATTCTAGCTCCTAGGCCCTGGGGATGGTGTGGGAGCAACCCTGCCATATTGTCTTTCTATTGGTCTCACAGCTCTGTGTTCTGTGGTTCTGCCCAAGATTTTTTGGGTCCAGCCCAGGGAAATCATGTCTCAGGGGTTTTGGATCATATCCTTCACCTCATCTATTTCTTCTGTTGGGTTATTTGTGATTTTCTTGTTTCTGATAAAGACTGACAGGAGTAAACAAATCAGGGGGGGTTAATCCCTCCCCACCTCACCCCCTGCCTGCACCCCAGCAGGGCTCCCCCCACCTACTTCAGGGTCCAGAAAGCCTACGCATGTTGCCCACCACCCATGCTCCCTCCCTGTACCTTGGGTTGGCACCAGGACCCACCACGATCCCAGACCCAAATATCCCATGGGCCTTCGCACCATCTTTCTTTCTTATCTGTACACCCCAATGCCATTGCATGGTGCTCATAAGGCATTGATAGAGGGCTCAAGAACCATTGCTTTTCGGAAATTGGGGCTCCTCTCTGGAGAGCAGCAGAAACTCTGGAGATAGAGAATAACCACGTGTGCTGCCATCATAGACCCATCCACGCCTTTGCCTCCATGAGATGCTCAATGCCTCCGGGTCTACATTTAAAGTGAAATAATGCTTCCTTGTATTAAAGCAACCGCTGGTCAGTAAAACCGTAAGCACTCTAGACATTTCTAATAACATCACCTTTAATTTAGTAAATTATGTCTTATGAAACTATTGAACTGTCAGGAACGCTGCTGAGAGTGTCTAAACGCTGCTACCACGATATAGTAACACTTCTTTTTCATTTTTTTTTTTATACAATTTTATTTTACTTTGTTCTTTAGGTTACAACCTTTGTGTTACTATTTTTTCCCCTTCCCTCCTCCCTCTGGTGACTCTTCCATTCTCTCACACCCCACTCTTTGTTGTTTATTAGCTGTGCTGAGTCCATTAGTCTCTTTCCTATGTTAGTGTCTTTTCTCTGGGTGAGGGACTGCGTTGTTGGATCCAGGCGAACCTTGCTGTTAGATTTTCAGTCTTAAGTTTGCGTTGGGTGGCCAGGTTATATTCCTTTGTCATCTGTCCATGTTTTCTTGCTGCAGGCCATCCTCTCCAATCCAATCCCATCTCCATTGCTTTGTTGCTTTTCCTTATGGCTCTGGTGTTGGACTTAGGTGGTCTCGCACCCAGCCAGTGTTGGTCAAGAAGTTTCTCTGTGAGTTCAGGCTTCTGCGAGTGGCCTTTGAAGATCATCTCCTCTGCTTTAGTTTGCAGTTTTGATGTGGGGCCCATTGGTATTAAATCAGACTGATTCTGGGGAAGAACCGTGTGAGTCTGTGTGTTTTCCCATCCCTGGTGACAGAGAATGATGGCCTTTCCTTATCATCTCTCATCCTCTGTTGGAAACATTTGGGTTGTTTCCAGTAGTTTAATTATTATGAATCAAGTGATAAACAGTCATGTATAAGTTTTATGTGAGTGTAAATCTTTATTCCTCTGCACACGCAGGGGTGGATTACTGGATCATCAAATAAATATCTATCTAACTTTATTAAAAACTTGAACTCTTTTCCAATTGACTATTCCATTTTTGCATTCCCATGGCAAAGTAAAAGAGTTACAAGTACCTCATAGCCTCACCAGTACAATGGCTTTTCTAGTTGTTTTTATTTTATTAATTTTCAATACTCCAAGAGTTGTATAATTATATCCTCAGTTTTTAAATATAGATTACCATATATTTCATAACATTTCTTTTTCTCTCCAACTTTAAATTACAATGGTCTATAATAATTTTTTTTTCAATCTTTTTTCACACAATCCAAGCAACTAACTACTTTATGTACTCAATTATAATTGAAGGAAGAAGACAGTTAAGGACACTGCAAATATCTCATAGTGTGGAAATGACTTTATCAATATTTAGGAACTAATCAAAGTTTGCTAATGTAAAATTTCATTGGAATCACATTCAGTTTGGGACAACATAAAGGATGCATTTTCTTTTTAGAAAGAACATATACTAACAAAAGAAATCATCTAAATTTACAATAACATGGCACCATGGATTTAGATTCAAAGTTTAGAATTTAAATATTCAAAATCATAATAAATTCCTTTTCCTTTATCTTTTTTTTCCAGACATATAACATTCTATAAATTCCCAGAGGCATATGCAGTTTAATAAATAGTAAATAGTTTTAAAGTTAATCTCTTTGTTTAAATAACTCAAAAAGAATTGAACTAAATTTAAGTGATAGGTATGTTGAAAAATAATATACTTAATAATTCACAGAATAAACATATATTCTGCAAAGGACTTGGTTGTAGTGGAAGCTCAAATTTGATGCAAACACATTTTGATGCTAAATGCTGGTAACGGCCTCATCTGGTAAAGCTTCCATGCGTAAGATAAAGCTGTAATTTAAAAAGAGATGAAGTGAAGAGCAATCAATACTCATTCTTTTGTTGTAGATTTTGAGAGAAATCCAGAAATAATTGAGTATATGGTACTAAAATCCTCAACTGTTTTTAGTGAATGAAAAGAGTGCCAAGTTTAGAATTCATTTGATCAGAGAGCTAGCCAGGGTGCTTTAATGTGTTTATTATGAGGAAATATAAATACATTCAGAAACATAGAAATGTTTTGTTTACTACAGGAGCTAGTCATAAAGGAAATAATACTCAAAAGGTACAAAGGTCTCTTTAGATAAGGAAAATCATTTTAAATTTCTTCAGCTAGTTAGATACCAAAATACTGAAGGGAAAAAAAAAAAAACTATGTCAACCTTTTCCTCACCTTTACAAACCCATGTCTTCCCTTTGGATGTCAACAGAAAGAAATGTAGTAAAAATTGAACCCATAGCATGAAGACATGCACTGGATTCCAATTGTTAGGAAAACATTTTGTGACAAGCAGAAGTGGAGGTCAGAGAGGGGCTTCCAGGACTTTTGAGCACAAACTCTTTGGAAACAGAATTAGAACAACATTCCGGCTGCAGAACTTGTTGCATGTGTGATTCGAGAGGGCATTTGATTATTTCCAACCAGTGTAAAACCTCAGGTGTTTTATGTGAGATGGAAGCAAATGACAGTACTGAACTGAGAATAAAATGAATAAGCAATATGAATTTCTTGGTGCATAGTAAATGGTCAAGTCATATTAGCAGTTTCTATGTTGACATTTACAATTTCTCCAAACATAAGACAATCTGTCAGGCTTGATATTTTCCCGTTTATCTTATTTCCTTACTGACAGGATTATGGTAGGACTTAAATAAAAAAGCACAATATATATACCATGCAACCTGGTGAACATATGTTATGCCAGCACACCTACTCACAGCATACTCTTACAAATGATGAGGTACCATATGATCAAGATATGTGAAAATAAACAATGATTGTCACCTGAATACCTGCTTAGCTGTGTTTTATTTTGGTTTTGACAAAATCATTACATTCAAACTTGAAACTTTGAATTTTCAGATTAGGTTGTATCTTTCATAGTGCTGACTGTTTAAAGTTAATTTTTTGTCCATTTTCATTCTCTTTCAAGAATCTAATTATCAAATATTAAATCCCCAAGTCTTCTCTGACATCATACCTGGTTTTGGGTACAAGCAATATTATATTTGCTAATAAATTCAGCAAATTTGCAATATACAAATGTTCTTATTTCCTGTAGAAAATGAACGTTCTATGGGCAGAAATGTGAGATGAAGACAGCTTCACAATGACCGTATAAAACTGGTTGTCTGTTTACCAAATTTTCCTATTATCAAGAGCAGTGTTCCAAATACAAAGCAAGTATAATTTGATGACAGAATGATATTTTAGTGTCAAGGCTCGATTTTAAATAAATTCCGGGAGAGTAAGCCTACAAGAACTTATAGAAAGTTGTTATTTAACCTATTTCTGTTTAAAATAAGCTGCAGTTAATATTTTTAACTAACTTGAATATTAACATGAAAAAGAATTACATTTTAGGGATATTTGACAATATATTTACATTTAATAGCAATGTAACCTATGATTTTTATCTTCTAGGGAATAATTGTTTCAAAATGGCTTAGACTCAACATTTTTCATAGTTATTTCATGTATCATTTTTCTCTCCATGGTTCTGGAGCACATAAAGGAGATTCTGTTGCTTTGTTTATGTTATGGCACATCTTGTTCTCACAAAATCCTTGACTTGTACTTGAAATTGTCATTCCCCATCACTAACTGCTAAATGTAAGCAATTACAGGTGATGTTTTTGACAATAAAAAAAATGCCTTTTAGCCTCAAACTAAGTAATGTCTGAATCCTATCCTGACAGTTACCAATAGGAATCAAAGCACCACATTAAGAAGCTATTCAAGTGTTGGAAATTGCCATGCAAACTTCTACCATAAAGTCAAGAAAGTCAGTGTAGGTGATTCATGAAAAAGAATCAGGTAAGGATTTCAATTTACTCCTTTATTTAAGTTTAAATCTTGGACCCATCATCCTCATGCTTAATTGTGGAGGGGATAAAAAGAGAAATATAGATGACTAATATGCTTAGAAATTTCTTGAAAAACGGCATCCCTGGAAGAGAGCTAGAACTGCAATAACTAAGGAGAACTGTGGTTCATGATCTTTGTTAATGGTCAATCTGATCTGAGTTTGCTCACTACCTGGATGAAGAGTAAGCAATAGAGCGCAGTACTTAGGCACTGTCTTTAAGCTCAATATTCCTCCCCACTTAAAACCACAGTTCCATTAGTATTTGCATTCTGACCAATCAAATTGGGAGTATGGCTTTTCTTAAGAGTGATTAGAACTAGAGCAAATAGTAAGGACAGAGAGCAAAAATCAAGAGAGGAATGTGCACAAGGGATTATACGACCGTTCACAGCTGATGTGCTGGGAGAACCTTGGGGAATAAGACCATGTAAGAAAAAATATGTATAATCAATTAGAAAATTAAGTGAAAAAGTGATTAACAAAGGGAAATGTGTACTCCTTCTGGATGAATGAGAGCAGAAAGTTCATTTCTTTGTGACTTGTGTCACGAATGTTGTCTGTTTTTTATCTTACCATAATTTTTTCATTGCCTCTATGCATTTTTAATTAATTTGGAAGCAATCAGTTTTTCTTCTCAATATAAATTAAATAGCTAGATATATTTCAAAGACATTTATTACAACCCAAACACTTAGTATGCATGATGTTTCTCAAACAGCCAAGTGTACCTCGTTCAACCAGTTCGGGGCTTCTGAATCCTTCTGCAGATCAAAAAGAAATTAAGAAGACACAATTCCTTGCTGTAAAAGAAATCTTGTGGCTGATTTAGGTATTTCTATTTATAAGTCTTATAATAATGGAATACTAAAATAATGTTGAGATTTCCAATATTATTCCATGTTTAATTTATTCTCAAATTTCTCAAATAGAATGCCATTAGTATTAAAATATGCCCATCAATCTCAGAATTTTCACATTCCTTACAAAAGAATCAGATTTGAAAATATATTGTCCTGACTGATGAAGGTGCTAGAAGGTCTCACATTGTGTTTCCTACATGGCTACATGGTTAAAATCCCATGATTTCCATGAGTTCTTACATATACAGTTGACACTAAATGTTATTCTGTCATTTGACTCATCCATTAATCATAAATAAATTTTAAAGTAACTATAAAGCAAATGAACTCAAAAAAAGAGAAAAGAGAGCCTTGGAAAACTGAATAAACAAAAGAGGAAGGAAATTGCTTTTCATTGGAACAAGTATTAAGGAAAGCAACACTATTATTTCTGACTACTAGTAAAAGGAACTAGGCCCATTGGTTTGGTAATCAGAAAACTAAGAACATGTGGGCAACACTTAGAAACAGGCTAACAGTTACTGCCTACTCTATGACATAGTTTTAGAAGCTGGAAATTTAGCTATAAGGAAAAGTGACATAAGGTTTGGGGCAAAAGAGGGAAGAAGAAAAGTGTCAGTTGAGAGGAATCAGTTTTTTCATGTATCCCCAGAGTTAGTGTGTGCTAATCTGAGAGATGGAATTTAGCTACTCACATAGTATAAAACAACTAGAATGTGTCTTTGAAGGTACAAAAGTAGAAGCATGTAGGGAAGTTAAGAAATATTTTAAATGTCTTTGGTTCAAACAAAGAACCAAGGGTGTCTGAGTTCCTGAATGCAAGATCCAGCATGCAACAGTTTGTTAAGTTAGTGAATTTTAAATACTGAAGACATTTAAGAATTCTAGAAACCCACCGTTATTTTAGCTATGATGATTAATATAAAGATGGTAGATTTTTCTTTGACTCAATTTATGGTGACAATTGCTTAACATACACTAGTAACTGTTCATGTGTTGCTATATGTGTACACACTTTTTTAAAGTAAAAACTTTCCTTGGAAAAAGAATGACATATACAACAAACTTAGATGAATCGATTGATGGAAAAATTTTGCTATAAATGTTATAAAGATAAATCTTATAAATATGATCTTTCAGATTGGATTCCTTCAACTGAAACCAAATTCTTGATAGACATCTATCTATATTTGAAACTTGTGTGCTAATAAAATACAGGAGTTCATTGAGAAACTGTGAGGTCATATGTCACTATTAAGAGGAAGATTAATCTGCAATTATACTACTCTATTGAATTTAGTCTGACAGAAAATCTTTTCCTCTTCCATTTTTAATATACTTTAAGAAGAATAGGAAATTTATTCAAGTTTATTTTAAAAGGAGGTATAATAAAGTGATTTTTTTCCAAACTACTCTCAATTGTTTGGGAAATAACTTGAGTTACTCTTGACTACATCTGTAATATTAAAAACTTTATGACCTTGAGCTGTAAATCATATATTATAAATTCTTTACAGGAATAAATTTTTCCTTAATATTTTCCCCAAAATTTTCCATATAAAATTCTGACTATTGAAAATACAAAATGTGCAATGTATGTAACAGTTAATATGTTTGACATTTTCTAAATGCATAGCAAATGCATAGGTCAATGCCTTTCAATATTTTCTTCCTTTGTTTTTTAAAAGATGCAAAATTATCATTAATGATCATTTCTTTTTGAAAATTCTTTACTTGTTTTATTAATCCAAAATAATTAACTATGAATTTAGGATAAAACACATAAGAGTTTTATTGTTCCTTTCAATGTCAGTACAGTATTTTTGCTCTTTGTATCATAGATTACAGACTCTAAACTCTCACTATCCATGGAAATTCTATTTAGCTGTTATCACCAGTCTACTCTCTGCCCTGTTGTAGGCACATAAATGGTTTTTGCCTATTTCCCATTTTTCTAGCTTGTAATTATTGTGTTATAAGTATGAGACACAAGATGGGAAAGCAGAACCTCCAGGCTATCTTGAAAACCCATAGATTGCTGGATATTTCACAATGACAACCTGATTACATGATGGTCACATTTAATGCAATGAATGGCCCCTCTGAAACTCTTGCATAATAAAAACATAAAATTCAAAAGTCATCCTAACAAGCAGAGCTGTTACTTCTGTTTCACACCTATGGTGTTACTACAATTTGTACAAACACAATTTACAATCCACTACCATTTTCAAAATATTATTGGGGCAGTGGGGTACAGAGGTTAGTACCACTTTTTAAGTGATGAATAAATATAGACTCTGGATTTTTTAAAATTGACTTTTTCCTCAAGAAGTAGCCAAGGTCTATATGTCTGTCTGCATAGACAGATGTCCAGTAGAAAGGATCTCTTGTTTACCTATCCTACCAAGAAAGTATGTCAGATTCAGAAATCTATTTCTTGATGGCTATTTTGTTTTAGAACCCATATATACTCAAATAGTTATGACACAGCATCTTGACCACCAAAGTGATTATGTGTCTTCAAGATTTCTTCCAAGATAAGTCTGTTAAAAATCAGACTTTGTTTCAGTTGTTTCCCTGCCTTTTACAAAAGTCACATCCACTTTCTCCTTGGACTTTTGCAGCCTTTCAATATATATTACCACCATTCCACCTGAAGATTGTATATACTGTACTTCACTTCCTCAGACCCAAAGAGGGAATATACTAATCTAAAAAGCTCACTTTTAATAATAGTGAATAAAGCATGCAGTGCATGTTTTCAAAGGAGACACCTGAGCATTTTGTTGTTATCAAGTCTTTTAAAGCCATATCAAGTCATATAAGCCATTTGAATCAAATTTTCAATTTGTGTATTAGTAGAGATCTTGGGAGTTAGCTCTATAGACAAATCTTATCTTTCCAGTACAATTCAAATCATACCAATGGTTTCCACAGCTTTTATCTGTCCATATACAAAGTAACACATGTTAATAGGGTTGCATTTTGAAAAGATATTTTGTTAGAAATGCATAATATTTCAACAGAACATTGATTTTTTCATTTAACTACAGATCTTTTATCATTTGCCTGTTAAATGAGTAATAGGATGTTTCCAGAAATACATGTTCAATTTTAGCTTCTTAAAATAATAGAATTACATACAACTTTATTGCTCAGTATTAAAAATGAATATATTTTCCCATTATGTATTTCGTATTCCACTGTCAAGGAATTTGGTAAGTAACATTAAGCAGACACAGCAAAGTAGTAGGGAGAGACGGAGCTAATTTTAGAAAAATAATGTTGATCTATATGAGACTTAACATATAGATATTTATATATTAGCAAAGGGAGTATTATTGCAGTAAGTGAAGTATAAGAGTAAAATCTCAGAATATCATGCAAAAATCAATAATCTACACATAAAAAAGCTACAATGAAAGAAAATATGTGCAATAACAAAATACTTAAGGCTAAACAGTATTTAAACGGTGAACTCTGCATCATCATTGAAATACCAAATAGACTTAAGAATTGGAAGTTTTCATGTGTTCATGGATAAACTGACTCAGCACTTAAAGGTGTTGATTTTTACCAAGATAATGTGTAAGTTAAATGTGATAGCGATGAAAACATCAATACCAAACATTGAATATAAATTTAATCTGTAAAAAAGTAAACAAGCAATATCTAAATGAGCATTTTAAAAGGATATGGATGAAGCAGACAATACCACCAGATATTGAAATACACTAAAAAAAACTGGGCATGAACATGAAAAAAAGGTGAAGATAGACATAGAATTACATCATTCATAGAAGTTAATTCAGAATGGATCATAGGCCTAAGCATAAAATAAAAAATCACAAAACCTCTAGAACATATGAGAAAACCTAGGTAGCCTTGAACCTGGTGATGCCCTTTTAAATACTTTCATAATAAATTATTTATAAATACATTCAAATGGTGTAGAAAAAAGTTCATGTATTTAGAAAAGAAAAAAATACGTGTTAAATTACTTAGGTGCAGGTGACATAACAGTGAAAATCTCCCAACATTTCTTTAGGTTTGACTTTTTCAAAAAATGCAAATTTATTAAAAGCATAATCTCTTATTGGAATTACTGGCTTGAGAAAATAGCTTATTTTTTTTAATTTAAAATAAAAAATGGAATTTATCTGGTAACGCTACATCTAAAGGATATTTTTGGTATCTAATTCTCATCTACTCACCTCCACCTCCACCACTTACAACAATCCCTCTAGAAACAAACTGAGTGACATCAGAAACTTAAACTATTTCTAAAATACTGTCTTAGCTACTTTACTGGAATATGGATAAGACAAAGTCTGATTGTGACTGTAAAACTGTCATCTCCAAATGTATCATTCTGACTCAGAAGCTCTTTCAGAAACAAGAGTTGGAGAAAGAAAGAAAAACGAAGGTCACTATCAGGACGATTTTGAGGGTCGGACTACACTACGAGGGCTGCTCTGCGTCTTCATCCCTTAGCTCTGCTTTCCTCTATACTGACCGAGTTCTCAGGCTGGCAGAGTGACCAGGTGGATGCGCCAAAACCTCAAGTCTTACTGCCATCCTCTCACAGTTCTAACAGCAAGAGAAAGATCCTTCCTGTCTTGATCATTCTCTCCCTTGATCATTCTCTCCCTGGTCAGGTATCAATCCTCAGGAGATCCTCGTAATCAAGGGTATCTGAGGCGACTTACAGGGCTTATCTTAACTATAAAAGAGGAATGACTTTATAGCACGTAAGCTCCTGGAAGTGAAAGGGGAGAGGATATTTCTCAGAATTAGGGCACTCTCAACATAAAAAGTAGCAGAAGCTACAGCCATTGTTTTGGAGATTTAATCAGGACCCCTGACTTGTGGACTTTATTTTCATCATAATTCATGACTTCAAATGAACTATATAAAAACTGTCTGGAGTTTATCATTTCTGTAGTTTCATCTTTATAGGATGGCCTATATTCCTTTGATTATCGATCTCTTGATTTCACATGAATCTGTAAGCTGAACATGTTTGACAGTGTTGCTCAGTATAAATTATAAATCTGTTCTGTTTTAATTTGTTTCTCATTATTTTCTGTGCTATTCAATTCCTAGTCCTATTCCTACAAAGTTAAATTACTATTAAGGGTGAGATACTAACCTCCAGTGCAAAGAGATTCTGATTCAAAGATGATTCATTTTTAATAGAGAACAAAGTTGTCACAGTAATATATTAATTTTCGGGAGCTTAAGGTGCCTCTTACTCTCATGGTAACACATATACATCCATCACTTTTGCCCTTCATTACTGAGATAAAATGGTTTCGGATGAGCACAAAAGAGCACCTTGTTACAAACTATCACACAACATAAAATGAAGTGAACTTATGAAAATCAATTGCAAGTGTGAATTTTATACTCTCCTTATTAGGATTAAAAATTGTATATAAGACTGTATTATTGTTTTCAATGTTCCTTACTTACTAAGAGCCACTGAATATTCATTTAGTTTATCATTCATTATTCCTCCAGCAAAAGCCAATATTGAAATCTTGCAGGATCACAACACCACTTAGTTCTTACTCATTACAGGAATCTTGAACGTGGCCTTCAGCTTGGTCAGTATTTACTGAATCTGGTTGGTTGACATGCGCAGGGTCTTATACTTGACTTTGCCCGTGTATTTTCTTATTCTAGGATCTAGGTTAAAAGCATGAGTGCTTTGCTAGTTGATACGGTGTTGAAATCTCCATTTAAGAGTTGTGAACTTGTAACCCTAAACCACATACACCCTTTCAAACCAGACACATCACAGTGTCTGGTTTGAAAGGATGTAGCATAACCAACCCTTGTTACCAATTGTACTGCAAGCAGCAGACTCACCAAACTGTATAGGTTCTTTATTGGTTTTAGCAGTTACACAGACACACCAGGCAGGGCAGGGCAGGACCAGTGCTGGGGGAGCTGGAAAGGCAGGCAAGCTCCCTAGGCATCTTCACACACTTTCCCCGGACTCTCTCGGAGTTTTCTCCTCTCTCTCGTGCATTCTAGTTTTGTGTTCTTGTGTTCTCTCTGTGCCCTTTTACCATCCTCTATCCTAGGTCCATTAGACCACACAGTCATGAGGGAGTGCACAATACAGGCTAATGGAGGTTCTGCAGACTGATGGGGGAAAAACGCCTTACTAAGCCACTTACCCTACAAGGAGTTCCCACTTTCTTTTTAAATGTCTTCATAACCAGCACCTTAGCATTGCAAGGGCAAACCGGATCTCAGTTTCAATATTTGTCTGTTAGTCCTCTGGTTCTTGCCCATCTGATGATTCTATTGAACCAGGGACACGTGTGCTATCAATGTCATTTTCAGTGTTCCAGGATAAAAATAGCCATGGCAATTTTCCTAACCAAATTTATTTCCCTCCTCCATGCCCCTGCAAATCCAGCATGATATTCTACAAGAGGAAAAGACCTCAGAGGGTACACAAGGAAACAAGCAGAGGCTTCTGCATTTACTCCTAAATCTGAATTTGTGATGTACCATGAAAGCTTGTTTGTATAAGGGGTACAATGCAACCATACAAATGTGACAATATTTTATAACTACAATATTAAAAAAAATTGAAAAGAAAGACTGTTTGTATTTTAACCAAATGTTAAAACATATTCTTAAGTAACTGCCAAATATTTCTGATGCACCTTTGTGTTGTGCTTTCTGTTGGCTGTCCTTAAACGTTGAAGAAATTGACTTATTTAAGCCAAGTTTGGTCATTAGGATTTCTTTTATCAGCGCATTGGAAGGTCAAAAACAGACTAATCTAAGGCTCATTTAAAAAAAAATAGCTTCTGAAACAATTTAAATTGACATATACTACGGAAGCTTTATCTAGATACTTATATACAACAATTTATCTAGATGAACAATTTATAAATTATTTATCTAGATAAATTGTTGGGACAATTTTAGAGCTATTTCCACAAAACTTTTATTCAGAGTTACTTCGTTTTATTTGCTAAAATTGTAAGCTATATAAGCATATCTATAGATTCAAGTATTTAAAAAACTAGTGTCTGGGAAAGCCTGAGGGAAAAAATGACAGTCACAGCCACCTGGCACGTTTATAGGAGTAATCAACAAATCCACCTATTTGTAAACATTTCACCTGTAAGTGCTTGCCCATCAGCACTATAGACATGATTTGAAGACTTTAAAAGTAGAGTAATTTAATCACAGACATCTTACAGCTGGGGGCCAAGAATGGCTTAGCCTATTGTCTTTTTCCTTTCCTCCTCTCCAAGACACACCAAGTAGAAGAAAAAATGCCAGCTGTCACAAATTGCAACCCTGATAAACACAGTGCCGTCTGAAAAACAGATGGAGGTGTCTGAGGCTTGCTGCATTCAGAGATTCTGTTCTTTCTCTGGTGTGATTCACACGAGGTGATTATCAGGGAGCCCAGATGTGGCTCTGCAGCTGCCGCAGGAGCTGCACCTTCTCTCTGCATCCCCTACTTTGTGCAATGAGTTTGGAAACATTTAGGCCCTGATGAGCATGTGTTTTTGTTTTTATGATTAGTCAATAGTGAAATGAAATGGGCTCTGAAGATAATGAATCAAATTTAACAGGGAAGCAAAGACAATTTTTTTCCTGAGGCAATGTTAGCATTTTGTCTAAGCACCAACAGGAGGACTCAGTGGGAATAGGTTGAAGCAAATTCCCTGCGCCTGGACAGATTTTAATGATAGTGCTATTTTAAGACATAAAACTAAAAGACAGAGTTTCTTGAGAGCAAGCTTTTTAGCTGTAGCTAGATCACTTCAATCTATTCTACAATATGAAAGCCTTAAAGAGAGAGTGAGAGTCTTCAAGTGCAGTCTGAAGATTTACATGTGAGAATGGAGAAAAGCAGTAAGAGAAAATTACATACCATTAGATCAAGACCCCAAGCTGTTAACCAGTCTCATAATTGGTGGACTCAAAGAAAGATACATGACATGGTTGAAATAGATGGCATATTAATTTTTGATATTACAACCTTTCAAGCATACAAATTCAACAAATGCTAGGTAGATAGATGCCCCGAAATTGAACACAAGTTTGAAGTTGAATAGTTTTACTTTTCTGTTTAGACTTCCAGGACACATGAGCTATAGCACACATGAGATAATTAAATTCATTAAGTCAATCAGCAGTTATTTGCTAAGTACATATATATTTAAAGTAAATGATAGACTGGGGGATTAGAAGAGGGGATAGAAAATCTGTTTACAATCTAAAAGTAACTAAACATGATTTGGGATCTAAAACATACACACAAAAGACAGTAGTAGCCTATTAGTAGGAAACAAGTACTTTTGAGCAAATTATAATGTTGAGTTTCTTATTAAGGACAAGGATCATATCTTTCTTATGAATATCTTCACTCCAGTATTACCCCTCATTGTGTGACTAATAACTGCTTATTGAATAAGGAAAAACACAAAACAGGATGAATTAGAGTACATCTCTTTTAGTACAGTACTGCCAGGAGTAATGAGCATGATTTTCCATGAAAGAATATAAGAGAAATCCATGTGGAAGACATTGTTTAAAAATATGCATTTTACATCTAAGCATTTATATTTGTGATGTTATAATAAAGCATAGACTAAACCACTAACTTCAAATTCAAAATCATAAACCAACACTTCATTGACTGAAATATAAATACTCTCAAAGAATCATTCCTTGAGCATGGATTGTAACACAAATGACTGAAGGCAGGAAAGCTTCCTCAAAACTTGTACATATCCCAGCATTATTGGAAGAAGTCCTACTATAGGTTCTGAGAAAGTAATACCATCATGAGACACCATAAGAACAGACACCTGACTGACATGTGAAAATTATGAATGACAATACCAATAAAGAGAACTAGATTAGAGATTACAGTCAACCAATATCATGTTCCAGGAAACAGGACAAACTTGTTACTGGCTGGGGGGACAGCTGAGATAAGTCAGCACTCTGAATTTTTATTATTAGAACTCGTTCAAGCATATGATTTTAGCAAATACTATAATTTTGGTGAGGTGTTTTCTTTTAAAGAAATAACACAGTTCAGATGCTTTAGAGTCCCCTTTCATTCAATCATTTCCTCCCAGGATCAAAGATGAGCTAAAGTTGGTTCATGTCTATATTCAATACCTTTAATAAGTCTCTGTGATTCCATAAAGTAATAATTACAGTGTTAAAAATATCCAAATAGTCTGTGTTGCAGCTTGCTTTTTAGACTCGGCAAGTTTTGGTTGTAGTTATGATACATGTAAATATTTGTAACACAGAAAACTTCACTGAGTCACTCTGCTTGCTTTTGGTATCTTTGGTCATACAGAAGTTTTCACTTTTAATGTATAATTCATTGATCTGTTCTTGTAGGGGTTGTATGTGTGTTTTGTCTATGAAGTGACAGTGTTTCTCACTTTTGTTTGTTTTGTTATTTCACATTTACTTCTGAGATTGGGAGTTAAATATAAGTTGATGTGTTCTATGAGTTAAGGGGTATTATTTTCTGCCAGTTACCCATTAGTAGAGTCAATATTTTCTCTGCTCACTTTCCCATTGTTAATTGACATGATATCATTGATTTATAATGATTTAGAAGTGTAGAGTCACACCCGCAGGTGTTATCACACCACACCTACTACCAAAGCACCGAAAGTCCTTCACCATCACCCAAGGTGCATCCTCATCACCTTGCTCTCACCCCTTCGTCCTCTTGGGTTCCTCATTCTATATCCTGCTTACTGTCAAATGCCACTTCCATTATATGGGAAGTCTTCATATATCATTGGGTAATTTTTTCCTCCCAATGATCTATGCATTATTCCTGTACCACAAACATAATATTTTGAGTTTTATACCTTCATATGGAATTTATAAGAACAATTTACTAACAAAGCCCATCAGGATTTTTATTATTTTGACTACATGGATTAATTTGGGGACATGTCATGTATCTATGATATTAAGACTTTCCAGTCATGAGAGAATATAGCTCACCATTTACTTACTCCTGAATTCCTAGTCTTCAAAAACTTTTTACAATACTTACATGAAAGGCTTCTATTATTTTTAGCTAGAGTTATGACTTCAGTGGCTATTCTTAACTGGGTCGCTTTATACATTTTTATTTCCATTTGATTTTTACTGCTGAATATCACTGGGAAGGGCCCAGATGGGAGCTGATGGCTGGGGAGCAGGGGTCAATATGGGCTGATCCAGAGACACAACCATCATGGCAGAGCTCATGGGACCTTCATGCTGGAAGATTTGGGAACATTTCTCTCTCCTTTGCAGAGTTGGTGGTTTGGGGGGTAAAGAAATATTTAATGGAGTCTAAACCTTTCTCCAGAACCTTGCTCAGGGAATATAAAACCCCACTTGGGGAAAAGTCAAATGCTTGGATTCATTAAAAGAAAGGAGCAATGTCAAGTAGGTCAGGCAGCGTCCTGGCACCGAGGCGACACCTAGCATAGAGAGGAAGCAAGAGCATGGTCATGTATCATTAATAGACTCTCCCTGTGATATTCACTGCTCAAGGAAAAGTGGAAGGTGCTGGTTCAGGCTTCTTTTGTTTGGTTTCATCAAATGCTTATTCCTGTGCTTCAGTCAGTAACAGCCCAAATTATGTGTCACTACACACAGCTGTTTGGTCTGGCTGGAATTATGCCTCAGGTCAATTTTCAGAGCTCTTTGGGTGACCCCCCTAGCTTGCGCTCAGCAAAGATGTGACTGCTATCTGGTTTCAAGACAGAGCTGATGTGGCATTTGAGGTATCAGGGAGGAAGCCATCCCCTAATTCCCAATGCAGGCAAAATAAGTGCTGACATGTCTTTCAGCCTTTTGCTGCGGGCTCTTTTCCTCCTCCAGGGGATATCAGTCAGTTGGGCAATTTCTTTCCCTGCCATCTTGTTGGCCAGCTGGTCAGTCTTCTGCGAGCATCCCTTCTCCACTCACTACACTGCTTCAAACACCACTGGTTCCATCAAGGAGCTGAAACTCATCAGTGCTGATCAAAGTCAGAGAAAGGCTGGTCTAATAGCTTTGGATTTGCTTTGCTGGAGGCTTTTCTCACAGCATTGCAGTCTTTATAATTATTAGTAGCAGCTTCTTCTCTTGTTCCTTTATTCATTATCAGTGCTAATAAAGGAAAGGTCCCTGACAAAGCATATCTTTTTCATTTTTGCCTCCTTTCTTTGGTGGTTTTCTCAACAATGGATTCTTCCACAAAGGGCTCTCTTACAGTAAGAGCTACTGCAGGCCACTGAGGTGCCTGCGATCCTGAGGAGATGGGTGGGATTAGAAGAGGCTGTGGTAACCTGGTATCTCAACCCCACCAGGAAAGGCAGCACTCACTCTACAAAGGGTCTCCCACATACTCCCTTCTCTCCAAGGAAACAGAATTTTGCCCTTGGTGTATCGGTGTATCTAAGGCAGAATCTTTCCGGCAACAATGGGTGTATTTTCCATGACAGTGAGCCTAAAAGGACAAGTTTTTCTGCAACTTCACTCATTTTTTTTCATTTTAATTTAATGTAATTTTTTTTAATTGAGGCAATATTGATTCAACACTGCACATGAGACAGTATGTCTCACTTTAGTATGTTTAGTATGTTTCTACACTTTAGTATGTTTCTACATCTCATTCCCCACCAGGGCAACCACAGTCAGCCACTATGTTTGCCACTCTCTGTGCCCAGACTGACTGATAACTTTGTTTTGCTCCCTATGCTATATAACCCTTGGGGAGGATGCTCCCTGGTTGTCTGGTGGTTAGAATTCTGCACTCCCTCCCAGTTTACCCTTGAGACTACCCTTCCTGATTCCCACCACTCCTGTCTGAAGAGATTTGGTAATTCCAGCTGTTGTCTTTTGTGGAGTTGTAACTTCTGTTGGTTTTCTGTGAAGCACATATGTTGAATGTGGGAGACAAAGGACCTTTAAAGTCATCACCCCTTGTAAGCAGGTGAGATTTCCGTCTGTCTTGGTCCACTGCAGAAAAACAAACAAAAAAGCCACATCTGTAAAGATGGAACAGGAGAAAAATCTCACAACCAGCTCTGCTAGATTTTGAGGAGTGATATTTTTTATCTTTCTCTTAAAGAGGAAAAAAGGCTGTTTTTCCCCCACTGGCATATTTTTAAGTTCCCAACTCTAGGGAGCTACAGATTTTCAACAAGCACCACTGTGACACAGAATATTCTGATATCCTGAGAACTGCAGCATTTAAACTTGGAGGTCTGATTTACTGTTGGCCTCTGCTTGATCTACCTGGTGTTTCAAAGCAATATTCATTGCTGCAAATGGGAACTGAAAAGGCAACTTAGCAAACCCATGAATCCTATGGAAAAAATAGAAACAACAGATTTTCAGTGTTTTTATCTCACTATAGAAATTGCCGCAGTTTTAATAGTTTATATTTTGGTATTTTCTGATGATTTATGTAGAATTGCTGTCATTATGAAAATGTGTTACTTTATAATAACTATGCCTTTCATCTATTTTTATTTACTTATTACATTGGCTAGAATTCACATTCTAATAGCAACCAGCCCTATAAAGCTATTTATGTTCAACAATCAAATTTAAATAAAATTGGCCGGGCATGATGATGCATGCCTGTAAGAGGCAGTGTAAGAAGCCACAACTGAGGCCAGGGATTGCGGTTCGAGTCCCGCTGGGGACACGTAGCAAGACCTAGTTCCAAAAAAATATAGCTGGGTGTGGTGGCGCATGCCTGTAATCCTAGCTACCTGGGAAACTGAGGATGGGAGTTGCTTGAGTCTGGAGTACCCCGGGCAACGTGAGCCTGCAGTTCTACAGGCAAAAATAACCAGACCTAGTCTAAAAAAATTTTTTTAATAAAATTAACCACTCAGTTCCTCAGATGCTATGGCCACATTTCAAGTGTTCCATAGGAACATGTGACTACTGACTACTAGAGAGTATCACAAGATATAGGACATTTCTAGCATCACAGAAATTTCCTTCAGATAATCCTGGCGAGAACCTCCAGCTACATAAGGAATAGAGTAAGTTGTAATAACAGACAGACTTCTATTATTTCTGACTGTACTTTTTGTATATGTAACTACTTGTAACTATGAAACTGTGGAACCACAACAAACTTTGTGAATAAAACAACAAAATGTTCATTCTCACAGTTCTAATGTCTGTACACAGTGTGTCTATACTCTCTGCTCAAATTCTTCCGAGGTTTAGAAATTAAATATAACTTTTCAAATCCCACTAAGCTTTGTAAACCAAATATATTTTGGTGACATCAAATATATTTTCTTTACAATTAAATAGATGTAATAACTTCAAAACAAATTTAGAACATAAAGAGGAAAAATTCAAAAAATATTTGAGTAATACATACTTAACTATCTTTCAAAATACATTCAACATACACATTCAATTAGTTTATTTTCATCAATAGATTTATTAATTATATACAAAGTACACCAACAGAATGACTCTGATTTAGACCCAAAAGTCCTCAAATCTGATTCCTCTAAAGGTATTCCACATCTGATAGCTGAAATAAGTTACTCATTCTTATTATAATAATGTAGGCATGAGTGTATCAATATCATATAGTTTATATTCCCTGCATGATGACATTATATAATATAAAATATAATTTATATTATGCCATTAAAATGAGTTTTCAATTTTTAGCATAGATTCAATCCCATAAAATTTATGCAAACATTTAAGAAGAAATGATAGCTACAATACTAATTTTTTCAAGTTTCCTTTTAGAATTTTAATGAGTATACTTCAGAATTAATTTTTCTAAGATTATTTTTCATCTGACCACATGAAAATCTAAAAGACTGCAGATTCTTTAAATTATAGCAGTCAAACATGCATCCCAATAAATTCTTCTTCTGCATAGGGAAACTTGGAATAATTTATAGTATGTAGAAAAAAAGCTTTTTTTAATTCCAGCTTTTTTTAAAAGCTCTGTCCTTTTAAAAGCACCCTACTATAGTAAAATATTCTAAAATAGCAAATATTTCCTATTTGCACATCCAGGATTACCATCAACTATTGTGTTATCTTCTTAGCTGAGACTTTCAAAAAACATTTTACTTTTCCAATAAATATATCCAGTTCCCTTTTATGTGTTGTAGTTCCAAAGAAAGATGTCAGATAGTCAATAACAAATTACTTTATAAGCTATAACCAAAATGAAATGTTTTTTTATGTTGACTTTAATAAAACTGGGATGACTTAAAATATAAATCTCAGTTGTTAAGTAATGTGGAAATGTGTGTGATATAAATTGATATGTATGTAATACAACATAGCCACCGTATATATGCGATTTTTTAATGTTTATATCTTTCCTGTTATATTGCATATATACCTATTAGTTCCCTTAATGATCATTTCTAGTGATTTGCTTAATAATAATCAGGCAATATAGAATTTAACTTCTATTAATGTGTTTTGCCTTACATTTTATTTTATTAATATTAATATTGCTACATATCCATCTTCTTTTTGTTAACATTTGTCTGATATTTCATTATTTATTACTTTATTCTCAATCTTTTAAATAATAAGATCTTCCTGTATTTGTAGTCTACTGGATAGGGACTTCTGAATCAATTCTATTTAAACACATCTTAATTACTTATTTTTGTCATCTTATTTTGTGATTTTTATATACTATGATGAGTTGCATTAAGATTTTCTTTATTTTATTGTCCTATTGATAAAATTACTTTAAAATCCTTTATAGTTTCCCTCATTTGTTTGAGGAAAAATGAATTTTATGATTTCTCTTAAATTATTAACACAAATTCACAATTTTATACTTTTTAGTAAAATCTAAAGTTATTTATTATATTTGTCTATTTCCAGAAAAATATTAGAATAATGAAATGCCTATATTAATTGTTTAAAGTTAATGTTCAAATTTTTCTATATAATTTAGTTCTTAAAAATCTTGAAACACTTGAACTAGGGAAAAGAGAGAAGGGAGGCATAGTATGCTTATGCATTCTCCTATATGGATTGTGTCTGACTTCGTATTATTACAAATAAATCTGCAAACATGCCTGCACAGGTCTTTTAAACATATATTTTGTTTCTCTTGGATAAATATGTAAGAGTGGACCATAGATGTATGGATTCTCAATTTCCCTAAACATATCAAATGCTGTGTTTTTCAAGGTAATTGTATCATTCTACATTTTACCAGGATTGTTGAAATGCTCATTTTTAATACTTTTATGGCTGTTCCATTATTAATATTGCTGCAAAAATAAATTTTTCTAACTGTTCAATTTGAAACTACCTTTTATCACATTTGTTTTCTTCTTCTTTAAAACTTTAATCTCATCTTTAGTTATAGCTGTCTCCTCTTCACACAGGAATCTTGTAGTTCTTCTTTAGTTCCATGAAGTTTCCTTATTGAAAAAGGTTATCCCATGACTCACAGTTCAAATGATACAAGGTAGTGACACAGTTAAAAATTGTATTGATGCCAAAATGCACTGGAGGGTGGAGTCTGAAAGAAGCGCAAGAGAAAATGGGAAGGCAAGAGAGGGTGTATGAAAAGGGAGGAGTGAGGAGAGAGGAGAAAAGGAGAGAGATGAAAATGGCAGACTGGCCAAAGGAAGTCCCCTGGAAGAATGAGGTAGTAGTAGCAAGGAGCCTTGGTCGGAGAATGGCCAACAGAGAAGTAGTCTGTATGGAGTCAGATGCTAGGAAGGTAGCTGGGGGTGATCAGGGGGCTGCTGAGGGCAGGCGTGTGGAGTTGGCCAGACACCACTGGAGTGGGGTCTGGTAAGGAAGCATGTGGAGCCACAGCAAGGTGGCATATTCAGAAAGCTGATTTGTGCATCAGCAATTGTGGGAAAAATTTGAAGAGCCTTGGAGAAGTGGAGCAGCTCAGAATGCTGGAGAGAGAAGAAGCAAAGAGAAGACACTGGAAAAAGACTGGATGTTGCAGAAGTGCCTACCTCTCAGTTTTGGAGGGGCAAAAGGGCACCAACATGGACACATTTTGGGTCCTTTTGGACTAAATGGTGATTAGGATAAGCTAACTTTTTGTTTGCCCTGTTGAATCCCCTTGTTAATAAAACCCTGTTGTTTAAATTGCATTTGTCTGGCATCCACTGTGCTCAGGTGGTGTGAACCTGAGGGCACCTGGGAGGCAGAAGCCACTTTTTAAATGTGGTTTGTTGGTTGGAGGCTTTGCCCCTTATGACCCAATTTCACATACATGTGTGAATGTGATTTCTCTGGTCTACCTGCAAGTTTCACTTAGGTTCTAACTGTGTGGCTTTCTCTGCTTTCTTCAGTTAGATGCTCAAACCTCAGACCTAAGCAATCATTTCAACTCTTTCAGCATCTTTTCCCAAGAGGATTGGAAGAATAAAAACCATTGGTTTCTGTCTTTTTCTTTCTGACTTATTTCTGCTAATATGATTCCCTCTAGGTCTGATAATCTCACCTATAGAGTCATAGGGCTAACAAACAAAAAAACAAAACAAAATAAGTTGACAGTGGAACTGGGGCAGGATCCTAGGGGAAATGTGGGGGAAGAGAGAAATTGGGGAAGGGAGGAGTACAGGAAAATCAAGAAGAGGGGTCTTGGGTGATGGGTGGAGGGAAAATCCCAGGGAATGCAATGATGTAATATAATAAATATGCATATATGTATACTTATATGCATGAATATGTAGACAACAAAAAGATTAATTAAAAAATAATAATAAAAGAAAACATTGGTTTCTACTTTCCTCCTATCTCTTATTCCCTGATGCCTGCAGACCTTTTAACATTTCCATTACCCGGAATATAAACCTTCAGGTCACCTTTCTCTGTGCCCATATCCATGAGTCCAATGGACATGCGGCTATCACTCACAGTCACTGCTCCATTTATGTTATATTCTTTATTCCTGAAGATGTGTCACTTACTTTTATGCAGATCATGTCATTTTAGATGAACTTGAGAAGTTTTTTTCTATCACTGCTCTTTTTGGGGGAATTACAGGTAGTTAATTAATGTTTGAATTATCAGGGTCATCTAAAAAAGAATGTCTGAAGATTTTAATGTTAGCTATTAAAATTAATTAATATAACTATTGTCATGGTGATTGAAAAGACATGTACAGGAAACATAGTCAACCAAAAATCTCTTGTACAGATTGATTTAGGTCTACCTGGAAAATTTATTTTCTAATCTTGATGCCAATTTATGAATATTTTCATCATTCTTACAGAATGATGAAAGATAGTTTGCTTTGATTTTTTTTTACAAACCAAGGTAATGAAATGAAGACTTACACAGTGTGAAATACATTTTCAATTATTGTTTTCCTTATAACAGTAATACAATTGCACTTATCCTTTTATATCCACTACCCCCAAATTCCTTTATAGTCAATAAATATTTTACAACAGCTAGCTATGATTATGATATATAGCCTATATAGAGGTTAGACCAGTGATTTTGATGAAACTGCTATGCATTAATCATTTTGTCAGAGACCATGATTAATAAATTACAGTATATGGTTTAATCTGATGATTTCTTGAAATGCTGCAGCAACTAAAACAAATAAGTGAAAATCCAGAGAATATTGGTTTACATTAGTTATACAAATATCATTTCAATATAATCTGTTTAACTTTAGTTGATTTCTTGCAATATTAATATTATGAGTAAATCAATTCCAGGTAGTGTTATCTAGGGGGTGAAGGTTAACTCAATTTACTTTAATAGACTTAAATTTTAGGGAGAAGCAGAGTTCACTACACACATATTTATTTCTACTGAAGACTTTATAACATAAATGCTAATGGAGCACTTTTGAGGAAAAACAAAATATCTGTACCAAAAGCAAAAATAAATCAAAGGGGAATAGAGCTTTAAATCCAGCAGCTTTCTAGACCCATAGGAAATTTGAGGATCTGACTAAACCATTCAAAAAGTTAAGTTACATCTTTAGTAAGAGGTTGAAGATCCAAGTCAGAAATGGTATACCGGAGTCATTGTCCAATTTTTTGAAAAGGGATGTAGTTGAAATAAATCAGCAAAAGATGTGAAATCAAAGATAATAAGTGATTTCAAAATTTAATGCAAAACACATGACAGAAATTCTACCCTCATTAGACAAATGTGAGAAAACATTTTAGGTTCTTTTTTTTTCTTTTTCATTTCCTTAATGAGTAATTATGTCGACTAATGACAGTGATGACTTTTATTGATTGATTGATTGATTGATTGATTAGGCATTTTGACTGTCGTTTCAGCTCTGGAATATATTGATGATTCCCCAAATGATCATGGGTGGAGAAATGTGGGTGGAGTGTGCCTTTATTACTAGTTGAAGCAGAAACAGAAGAACAGATTTAGGAATTTGCAGAAAACAAGACTAAAACATTTGCTGAGAGTACAACTTCTATCCCTGGCCCATACTCAGCTCGACACTGGCCTGCATCAGAGAAATGGGGCTTAAAGTAACTAGAATTTGCCAGGTGCAGTGACACGCACCTGTAATCCAAGTACTGGGAGGCTAAGGTCAGGGATCGCTTGAGTCTGCGGGTTCGGGACTACCCCGGGTAAAGCAAGGATAGTCCTAGTCTCAAAAAAAAAAAAAAAAAAAAAAGTGAACTAGAACTTGAGGAAATGAGTTTAAAAGTCACTTTTTAAAAGATTTAGGAAAAGTCCTAAATTTCATAATTTCATGTCTTATTTACCTTATGTGAGGTAGAGTTTTCTCTCCACTCCCAAGAAGGAAACCTCAAAAAACAACAACATGAACATCCAGTTTTCTAGCCTTCACGTACTTTCCAAATCATCGGTACAACTGGAAAATGGAACTGGCAATCTGCTCACGAGTCTTACGTGAGTTCTCTTGTTGAAGCTGTTTCTCCTTAGGAATCATGTTTTGTCTGCTTTAGTCTTGCAGCCTGTTTTCCGGCAATGTAAGGACTAAGGAAACCAAATTTTAACTGTCGTCCAAATCATATATTCCAATTCAACTACACAAAAATAATAAATATCTTCATATCTTAATGTATTAAATTGATCTGCTCGGGTTGCTGTAATGAAAATACCTAAGATGGGTGACATAAAAAAATTTATTTCCCCCAGTTCTGGAAACTGGGAAGTCCAAGTTTAAGTCACTGGGAGAGTCGGTGTCTAGGCTGTCCTCTTTCTGGCCTATAGACAGCCATTGTTGTATTCTCACATCTTGGAAGGAGAGAGAGCTCTCTAGAGTCTCTTATAAGGGTGCTAATCCCTTTCATGAAGGTGGAACCTTCATGATCTAATCAACTCTAAAGACCTCTTACTACTACCATTTGAGGGCTTTAGATTTCCACATGCAGAATGGGGTTGAGGGGGGACATAAATATTCAGTTTATAATAATCTGGATCCTTTTCTAGTACCTTTTTGAAAATTTTTGTTATTGAGGTAATATTGGTTGACAAGCTTATATATGATTTAGTAATACAGAGTCAACCCTTCAGGTTGGATGTTACCACACCATACTCAACACCAAAGTACCCGTAATCTTCCACCTGCCATTGTGCCCCTTCTCCACTTTCTTTCCCACCTTTTACCACCACCACCTCCCCCCCAGTAACCCTGATTCCACAGTCAGATTTCTAGGTTTTGTTGCAGGTTTGATTTTAGCTGATGCTTTGTTTTGTTTCTCTATATTCCACATATATGTGATAACATCCAGTATTTACCTTTCTACTTCTGACCTGTTTTCCTTAGCATAATCCCCTTCAGTTCTCTCCAGGTTGTTACGAATGGTAAGAGCTTATCTTTTTTATAGCTGAGAGTATCCTGCTGTATGTTTGTATCATATCTTCCTAATCCATCATCTGTTTCCGGTCATTCCTATAACTTGGCTATTGTAAATGTGCTCAATTAACATAGGCAGCATATATACGTTCAAATTAGTATTTTTGCATTCTTCTAGTAGATACCTACACATGGAATTGCTGTATCAAAGGGCAGTCTTTTTCTTTCTTTCTTTCTTTCTTTCTTTCTTTCTTTCTTTCTTTCTTTCTTTCTTTCTTTCTTTCTTTCTTTCTTTCTTTCTTTCTTTCTTTCTTTCTTTTTAACCATTTTGAGTAATCTTCATACTGTCTTCATAGAGGGTGAAGCAATCTACAGTTCTTCCTACAGGGCAAGTGTTCCTTTCTCTCCATGCCCAGGTCAAGAATTGTTTCTATTATTTTTGGGGGGCCATTCTCATTGTTGTGGGATGTGTCTCATTATGATTCTGATTCTTCAAAACATTCCTCATATTATTTGAAATTATATTGACAAAAGGAAAATGATTAACTATTACTCCCAAACTCACTACCTACATTTTACACATCCAGACTTTCTGCTATAAAGAGAATGAGTCTTAATTACACACAAAGCACCAACCTAATTTATGAACTTCCCTATAATTCACCATTGCTCTTTGTGGTACTAACAATTGTTCATATTTCCGTGCCTTTTCCAGTCTTTGAAGTTGCGTATTAACTTCTTCTTTTCTAGCTTTCCCAGACTTTATCATAAAAACAGTTTGTTTGCCACATTTTAACAGGAAGTATTCAGAATTTCAGAGAATCAGGATGTGGCATGATAAGAAATAGGAAATGATCGAGACAGAAATGGAACCCATGCTCATGATTAAGTTAAATTTCATAAACTGGAGTTTAGTACCTTGTCACAAACTATTGGATTTGTTTGTAACATTTCATTCCAGAGGATTCAAATGAATATTACCTTGTTCCTGTTCTCAAAAATTCAAAACCTTCCTTGTGTAAGAGACAGGTATGTGTTTAATTTTGTAACAAAATATGACATATCACCTGCTTAGGAAATGTAGAATGTGAAACTGTCTGGAGTGTCAGGGAGATATCATTCAGAGGTTAAACTCTCAACTGTCTCTAAAAATATATGTAAAAATCTGCCCGGTAAATAAGAGGATAAAATAGCCAAAAAAGACAGAATTTGGGAATCCAAGCTATTTCAAAATTCATGATATCCACTAGATGAGGAAATGCTTAATTTGAATTCACTGCTGGATACCTTGAAGGAATATTTAAAGATGTCCAGAGGTCTGTGAGGTTTGAAGTTGAGGTGAGATTACAAGAGCAATATGAATAAAACCCTAACAAGGAAGCAACAGGGAGTCATTAAAAGTTTTTAAATATGGGATTACTATAGAAGTATCTTAAGATTCTGCATTGTAGGTGGGTTGAGGTAGAAAGACTCAGGCAGGGAGACTAATTAGAAAGCTGTACCAATAATTCAGTCAAGAGACAAAGACTTTACTAAAGACATCAATAAAAGTGCAAGTAATAGGCAGATTAAGGAGCTGTTTCTAGGAGCATTTTCATCACTTTATGGCAGTGTTCGAGATGAAACTAGTATATAATGATTAATGCAGATAATGATTAAGTCTATTAATGAATATAGTTAATATATACATCTTGAGTAGAATAAACATTCAGATATGAGGCTGTAACTCTAACGTATTAATGTGGCTAATAAAGTCATGAAATTATTGAGTATTTAGTGATGATAATAAGAGTCCTCCAAGTAAATTCATCTGCTCAAAGCTCACAGAATACATGACTTCATTGAAATGATGGTTGAATTTCAAGGTTTGAAATTAAGAAGATAAATGGGTTTATAATGGAGCTATTTATTATTGAAATGATGTTGGTTTACAAAGCTGTATATCATCCAGAAAAACATGATTATCACACATCTTCACACCTGTGTTACCATACCATATCCACCACGCAGGCATTGTAGCACTCTTCCATGCTTCATTGAAGCCCTTCCTTTTCTGACCTCCACCCTTCCCTCCAATTCTTAGTCATTTTTCTAGAATTTGGTTGGTTTTAGATTTGTCTGCTCATTTCTCTCTGTGTATTTTATACACGAGTGAAATCATCTGAAATTATCTTTGTCTTTCTGATTTTGCTTTAGCAAAATTCCCAGTCTAGGACATGTTTGAAATCTAGATATAATCTAAATGTAGGATTTCTTGGAAAAAACAAGTATCGAGACAACTTAAGCAAATTTCATAATCTTTGTTCTGTCATACTTTAAGGCAACTTAAAGTGTACTAACTCTTAAGTTAAATATTTTATTGTACTTAGATGAATGTGCTCTTTATTTTATTAGACAGGTTATAAATTTCACACTGCTTACATGCAAAGAATGAAGCTCGTTGTGTTTCTTTTAGCCTGTGCTTATTCAAGTTAATCAAATAAGTTCCTGTTTTAAAAAAATATATATGTACTATGAAGCCAGAACCAGAAAGTCATTTTAATGTAGCAATCATGATCATCGCTTTCATTTGTTATTCTGTTGATTTTCTAAAGTTTAAGAACCATTTTATATATATATATATGAGTTTCTGTAAAATATTTTAATATAAAATGACTACAACTGGATACTAAAGTCACATAAACAATTATTAAGTACTTCTGCAAAGTATTATGACAATAAATTGAGCCTATAAAGTGTCATCATGCTAAAGTAAAATTTTAAGTATTAGAAAGTATAATTTCATTACAGTCTCTTTGTAAGGGTAAAAATGTCAAATAAGAACTGGGATCTTGGAAACTATATAGCAATAACTTTTAAGGATAGTTTTCACTTTCTAAGGAATGAAATTACTATAACAATTGTAAAATCTTAGTGGCAAATTTTCCACAACATAATCTTGTGATTTCTCCATCTGTCTCTATTTCTAAGGTTGTAATATTTAAAGAGACTCATTGTAGCTAAGAAGAAACTAGTTGAATCTGACATAAATTATTACCAGAAACCCTTATCCTATTTTAAGCTCAGGTGAGGGTCAAAGGGACAAGCAAGGGTAAAAACCCATTTGAAGCAAATATGTTTAGAGTTCAGTGAGACCAACTCCAGCGCTATTTCTAGCACTTCCTAGCAGCATGAGTTTGACAGTTCAACATTTTGTATTTCATTTTCTCGTTTGAAGAATGATTATTAATAGTAACACAGAGGGACGTTGTAAAAATTAATAGATGAGAAATATATATACCAGCACAGTGTCTGAGACATAGTAAGAATTCATTAACAGTAGTCAACAGTGTCTTTCACAGTATTACACTTTTTTGTAGATGAAAAAGGGAGTAGAGAAGAAACAAAGGAAGAAATGACAATAAAAATAACAGTGAAGAGAGATCAGTCATGAAGACTCAACTGTGTTGACAACACACTTGATAAAAGAACTAGTAAGTGAAAATGTCAGCCTAAAATCATGTACAAAGTCAAAATACTTTCAAGGATAAAGCAAAAATAAAGAAATTTTAAATGAATAAATATTGACTGTCTATTGCCAAGGATTTTCCATAAAGGAAACTCTAAAACTTCCATTCTAAAAGTAAGAAAATTATATCAAAAAGGAGATTGAGATGATGAACACATGATAAAAAAGATTGCTAGTCTTATCAACAAGGCTACTAATAGTCTATATAAAATAACATTAATGATAACAGGATAATAGCTAAAATATGGGTCAAAATGGGTTTTTAAACGTTAACTAAATGATGCAAGTGCAACTGTATCTAGTATCTCCTGCTTTTTAATATACATTACTACATTCCTTCCCATCTGTGTATTTTCTACTACCTTACTTTTGTTATCCTCTACCAAATAAAGTGCTTTGATTAAAAATTCAGTATCATTACTAATTAGAAAAAGTTAAATCAAAACTTGTGAGATAGTGATGAATATAAAACACATGACATTTAGTATTAACAATAAATAAAATATAGTCTATTCATGCAAATGAACATTATTTTGAAATAAAAAGGAAAATATATTGATATTTTATTAAAAGAATAAAATTTGAAACCATTATGCTAAGTGAAAGGAACCAATCACAAAAGGCCATTTAATGATTGTATTTATAGTAAATGTCCAGGATAAGAAACGTGGTAGTGATAGATTAATGTTGGCTTTGCTCTGGGTGTATAGGAATTGTGTTATTGCTAATTAGTTGAAGTGTTAAACTAACTAATTTCAGCATAGTCAAAAGTTTTTAAAATTGATTATCACAGCTCTGACTATTTATAACCATATAGTTACACCTGAATGGGTAAGTTGCATCATATATAAATTAAAATAAAACTGATATATATTTTTAACAAACTTTCACCAAAAAATCTGTACACTTATAAAATCTTGTTCAATTGAGTAAAAAAATCATAAAATACAAGGTAACAATGAATGATATATTTTTAAAATTGAGGTAACATCACTTTACAACTTGGTGTATGTTACAGTAATACAACTTCACACCTGCACTGTAGATGAAATTTGTAAACAACTGTTGATTAAAGATAAAATAGTGGTATAATATGAAATGAGATCATATTGTTGATCTTTAGAAGTCAGTTATTTTACAGGCATACTTAAGGATAAAGAAACCCAGTACCTCGAATTTTGGAATGGTTGAAAAGTATACTTTTGTTTTTGTTTTAAATAGACACGTAATCCTATTCTTGCATAAATGGATTTAAATAAACTGTTGTTCAACCGAGTTTTTTCACTGAACAAATTTCCCTATAAAGATATATATTATTTCTGTCTTTCAGTAATGTCATGGTATATAAGAGGTATTGGTGGATAGCTTTGATTTCAGTACTATACGCTATATATTATTAACCTTTTTATAATTGTATCTTTATTAACCTGCCCCAGTATTTCTATACTATAGAAATAAAATTATATTTAAAAAATAAAGCATAAGAAAATTAAATATTGACATGTCACCAAATCAGCCTCCATGAATTGAAATAATTTACCTTCACCCTCAACAGAGCACTTCCCAATAGATTCCTTACCAGTGAATAGTATCCTCTTAATTTTATCCAATTTATGTGATCATTATTGTTTTAATCTGAGTTTTACAAATTAGTGGTGAGGCAGAACTTTTTTTAATATAGCTATTCATCACGCCTCTTTTCCACTGTCTACACTTATCACTTGCTATTTTTTTTCTTTTGTCATTTTCTTATTGAATCATAAAAGCTTCCTGCGTATTGTGGTTATTACTCCTTTACTATATCTAAATTGGAAAAAGTTTCTTCTACCCTGCTTTATCTTTTACCTTTGTAGGTGATGTCTATCAAAAATAATTAACTTTTTTGTAGTGAATTCTTTCAATATTGATTGTCTTCTCTAGTGTTGTGTAGGAAGGTTAGTCTAGGGTCAGAGTCTAATAATGTCCTTTGATATTTTCTTCTAATTCATTATTTAGATCTTACTCTGCTAGTAGTTTTTACATAATAGTTATTGAACTCAAATTTTGTTTTCAAATGAATATTTCCTTACTCCATTTATTTTTTGAAATTTAACCATTTTCATATATTGAATTTCTTTTGTTAGAATTTCTATATAAATATTGAAATAATCTTTATTCAATATAATTGATATACTTCTGAAACAGCACTTTACTATTTTAGCTTTATGACATAATAAGGTATATTTCCTGGCAATGCACTCACCTCTACCCTGTACCTGTACGTGTGATGTAATCGTTAAGAACACAGATTCCAGAACAATTCCTTGTTATAGTATTTTCTCATGATCGGAATGTGAATTGGACTTTCTGTTCTTCATACATCTACAAAAATTTATGAGCATACTATTATTATCATTATAAAAGTGTTAATATTTCTATTATATAAATGTATAATATATGCACAACTCTTAGATTAGTATACATCAAATAATAAATTCTCATAAATTTTGCCAATTATTATTACCCTCTTAGTAGTCACTCTTTTTTAATTGTTATTACATGTAAGGTTTTACATCAGTTATCCCCTTTTTCATAAGTGTTACCATTTTACTTGGTTGGAAAGGACAATAGATACCAGATTAATTACCTGAAATACTTCTTATGTAGTTTGTTATTATTTAGTAGTGGATCTTATCTGTACATGAAAATTTAAATATATTCCAACATATCACACCCTTTACCCTGAATCTATGGTTAAAACTACCCACTCTGCACACCAAAAAACAACCTGGGTTTGACCACATTAAACAGACTCTGAGATCAACAGTTTAAAAATCTCTCCTCTGAAATAATTTTACAATTGTATGTTTGTATCAGTGAACTATGAATTGTGAACTGTGACTGAATTAATGTGCTTTCTAATGTGAGAGGAGATTGCCATTTGGTTTATTTAATAGGAAGCATATCCCTAGACAGTTTTCCAGAATTTGCAATTTCAGGAAAGAAAACAATAAATGACCACCATTTCCATCTGTTCCAAGGCTGTATTTTGCTAAAGAGACAATCACAGATTAATATGCACCATATGAAAGATGTTTGTTTAACTAAATTCAGTATGAATTCACAATGTAGATGTAGTTAGGTGAGATGATATCATTACAGCCACATAGCTATGGCAGACATGTTACCCATATTAGTCATTGGTATAAAACACACTGCTGGATTTTGTGGTCCAGAGTGTTGTTATTGGTTGTCTTCTTCGTTGGTTATAAATAGCTCCCTGTACTGTAAGTAATCTAATTGTCCTTCTGTATTTTTATATTTGTCATCACTTCTGTTGAGCTAAAAATGTAATATACCAGTTACTGTCATAAACATAGTCTGCTGAACACAGGAGTTAGAGAAGAATGTATTTGTTTTATCGTTATGCTTTATTCAACCAAGTGACAGCATGAACCTGCATCCAAACTCAAGTTATTATACACCACAGGCCAAAACAGAACCGATTGCAGGCTGGTTCTGGAGTGTGAGCTATCAGTGCAGATATGGAATAACAGTGAATGTCTGGGTTTCACTGAGTAAAGCAACTTTTCAGTTCATCTGAGAGAAGTCCAGTCCAAGATTATTACAGCACCATATCCATCTGTGAATTGTAGTAACTCTAAATGAGTGCATTGCAGACTGTGGCTGATTAGCCACTTACTGAAAGCTGCACACTGCTTCTCCTGTGTGATAATAAAAGGGACCACAGATGGGACTATTGTTTTTAGGAGCGATACCAACAGTGGGTATCCTGATGCATTATGTCATCAAAGTATACGAGTGTCACAGGGAGAAAAAATGGATGATTTTCAACAAAGGGCCATTCTGTTGAGCCATGCTAGGTACGCTGAACCATTTATGAACAAAAGAAGAATAAATTCAAATTGTTCGCTAAAGATAATTCTCTTTTATGCCCTATAATTACTGGATAGAGCATTATCTATGTGATTCACATAACATGCAATTTACTACATAGAGATTAAAATCAATGGGTTTTAGTTAAACAATGCATGATAACTATAAAACTTGAAACTTAGCGTTTTTATGTTTTTGTTTTTGTGTTTTTGAGACTAAGTCTCACTATTTTTGCCTGTGGAACCGCAGGCTCATGTTGCCTCGGGTACCACGGACTCAAGCAATCCCCAGCCTCAGCTTCCCAGGTAGCTGGGATTACAGGCACGAGCCACCATACCCAGCTATATTTTTTTGGGACTAGGTCTCGCTACGTGCCCCCAGCGGGACTCAAACCGTGATCCCAGGCCCAGGCTTCCTAGGCTGCACTTACAGGCAGGCACCACCAGGCCCGGTCAAAACTTAGGGTTTTTAATGTTCACTAATTTATTTCAACATTTTTCTTTGCCTTAACCTAAAAAAGAATAAGTCTGTGATATTTATTGGAAGTCAAGAATTTTGCCAAGATCTTAGCTAACAATTCTGGAACAGAATTCCAGTCAGTGTGTTTTATTTCAAGACCATTAGCCTAACTTGAAATCATTCTTGTCTCTTTATCGCTTCAATTCCTTCCACCCCCAACACAACCCTCCTTAATTTATTTGCTTGTTTTGAAAAGTCATCAAAATAATAAAATATTGCAAACCTCAGATGTAAACATCCAAGTTTTAATGAAGTTTAACATGTTGGCATATTTACACCATTTCTTTTCTAATATAACTGCTGCAAATCACACAAGTAGTGTTTGAGTTTCCTTTGTTCTGATTCTTGATTATTTTATTTTTATTCCCTCTCCAGAGATAGTCAGTGTCATCAGATGTCAGAGAGTGGAGTGTATTATGCTAGACAGTATTTTAATTTTTTTTAGTATATATCTTTATATAATCACTTAGCCAGAGATATTAATTTTGTGTTAATCTACAAAAATTGTCAGCAACAGATTCTACAACCTTCTATTTGCAACTTGACATGGAATCTAGTTGATTTATTCTACAACCTTCTATTTGCAACTTGAGATGGAATCTAGCTGATTTATTCAAACATTTATATATAGTCTATGTTTTTCCATGGTCAGTTCCTATATTGTCCAGATAATTATTTAAATGCAAACCCTCTGTACATACAATGCAACTTTGTCTAATATACCTACATAATATTCAATCACTATACAAATATTCTTATTTCTGCATTTGTCAATACTAAATTTTTTTTGGAAGAAAATTATCATTGTTATGAACTGAATGCATTTCCCCCAAAACTCATATATTCAAATCCTGCCTCTCAATTTGGTGGTATTGGTCGGTGATTAGGTCATGAAAAAGGAACCATTGTAAATGGATTGTGCCCATATAAAGGAGACTACAGGGAGCAATTTTTTATTTCTGTCACATAAGACCAATAAGAAAAACTCTATATGTCATACACTCAAGAAGTGTGTGCTCACCAGACTCCAGATTCTCTAAAACATTGCTTTTGATTTTCCCAAAAGTAGAAGTAGAGAAACAATGTTTGTTGTTTTAGACATGCAGTATGTGGTGTTTTTGCTATAGCAATTTGAACAGATTAAGACACAAACATGTAAAAGAATAAAATATATGTACATTATCAAATAATACCACATAAATATCATGATACCATGAACAACAAAAGAAATCACCATTAGACCCTTCAGAGTTGGATGTCTCTACAAATTATATCACTCTCACCTTCTAGAGTCACTTTCACTTTCTTCATTTGTTTTTTCATGTAGATTTTATAATCTGGGTATGAATATCTAGTTTTGAGAAACTGAGAAAGTAAATGCAATAGTAAGAACTATTGGAGGAAGGTTTTTAAGAGGAGTTCTGGTTTCAGAGAATCTGGAGTTTATAAGAGCCACTTCTGAGAAAGCTAATGATGACATAATGAAATAATGACAACAGTAGTCATGAAAACATAAGGATTATGTCACTTGAGCCATCTAGCAAGGCTGAAGTGAAAAGCAGGAACTGGGGAATGTCCAATAGAAATATTTCAGAAAAGTAGGCAGATCTGCATTCTCCACTCCTAAATTCACTATAGGTCAACGTAGCTCCACAAACTATTCAAAGCAGAACACTTGTGAATCAAATGTATGTCTTCAGTTGACTCAGTGAATAAAACATGAAAAGCAGAACAAACATGCACATAATCTAGTCCAACTAAGTTCAGGTAAATATCTGGGCTAGAGTCTACTTAAGGATTTTGTCATTAGGTTAATGATAATGGCACAGTGGTAGTGCGAAGGCTGTTGAAGGCAGATTTCAACATGTGTTTTCTTTTGAGTTACTTTAATCTAGTTTGGGATACAGTCGCTATACTGGGATCTTCCTTCATCATCTTACTGGGAGTTTTCTTGACCTATTTCCTACACTCTCTTTTTTTAAATACATCCCATTTTAGACTCTGACGTTTTAATTAAGAGTTTTCACAAAGATAATCTAGCTTGCTTTATCAATACAAATAGAACATACCCTCTAAGAATATCAAACTTCTCTTCAGGCCTTCCTTACACACCTCCAATCTCCTACTTGGAAGTCAAGGATCTGGTACTGCCATAGTGGAAAAAAGACAGGAGTATTTGAGTTTAATTAATCTTTGTTTTGGTAATTTCCCTCTGTGCTTATTCCATAAGCTTCTCCCGTTTTACATATAAAGGGAAAATTTTATACTTCTGCTAGATTGAAGAAACAATTTTCCAAACAAAAATTTTTGAAGTAATTTAGGGATATTAGTGTGTCTACATGTTTTACCCCATTCTTCTTTGTATTACTCTCCTTCACTTCTAATTACATAGTTGTTGATATTTCTGGTAGTTTTTGAATTATTTGGTAGACAGTGTATAGTGTTAAGTTGTCCTCATATCAGGCTTGGAATCTGACTTTCTCTTGGTGATACCAGTTACCACTTATTCATGTGGTAATTTTCTGCTTCAAACTTTTCTGACTTTTGTTTATATTCTTTGTTTCTCATCCTTGTAATCCTGAGAGCAATCACTGCAAAGACCAAGGATAAATCTAAAACCAAATAGTTCCTACTGAAAATGTAAAGAACCCAATAAAAATCCTACCTGAATATTTCTTTATTCCTTTCATTAACCATTTTTCCTTAAACATTTTCAAACAAAATGCCCTACACGAAGTTCTAAGCATCCCAGCAAAACTTTAACAATGGTCTTTGAAATACTGCACACTTACTCAAATGAATCTAAGTTGAATGTATGAGTGTAATTTGTAAAGCACTCCCATGTGAATCAGAGAAAATTGCCCAGCTGAAATAAGTGTTCTTTCTGCACACCATCAAATACTGGGGCAAAACAGAGTGAAATGCTGCTTAATATGTGAAATGCTGGTAGAAAATACACTTGCTTTCTTCAGACTACGATGGAGTTAAAAATATGGGAGAAATAACAAACAATGCAGGCAAAGTTCTCCAAAAGATCTTAGTTAGTTGACAACCGTAATTATTAAAATGTGTGATTGTTTTGTTGCTTTTCCTTTTCTAGCTCCCATCACTGGACTCTAACAAGTGAAGAATCATAACTTTTTTTTCTTTATCCAGATGGAATTTGGCAAAGTTTCCTATCTAAACTTCCTAGCCGTTCATGAAGTAAATCTAACACCTAATCTGGAATAATTTGAGAATTACAATGGATTTAATATGAAGTAAATATCTTTGGATACATACTGAAATATAAATAAAAGTTTGAGTGACGTAATAGGTGTGAAGGAGACACAAATCTCTCATGCCAATAACTCCAAATAACAAGTAGCTATTCTGTTCTCAATCAGAGGGAACATCCTTCCTAATTCTCTTGGGATTGACTGTGATTTCAACGTATTTATAAAGACTACAGTATGAAAAAGGGAAAAGACAGAAACTTGATAATGGAGAAATCTGACAATCATTCCCTCAGCCATGTCATCAAGGCCAACATCAACAGTGATAAATCATATTTATCTCTTACCCTCTGATATGATGTGATAAAATGGTACTTTATTTGTGTGACCTTTCTTTCCTAAACCTATAACTCATGTCTAATCATAAGACAAATTCCACAGAGAGGCATCTTACAAAATATTTGACCGTTACTTCTCAAAATAGTTACCACAACAATAAAAAGTCAGAAAAACTAGCCTAGTCAAGTAGAACCTGAAGAGACTTGACAGTTAAATGTAATTTGACTGGAGCAAAAAAAAAAAAAAAAAAGAGTATTAAGTTAAAAACTTAGAAAATGTCAAGAAACTATAAACTTTAGTTAATAATACTCTATTGTTTTGATCCATTCATTCTACTAAAAGTGCTATATGGAATAATATGTTAATAAGGATAACTGGGTGGGTGTGTTGTGTGTTGAAAGTGTACTAGCTTCTCAACTTTTTTGATCTATTTAAAACTAATGAAGACAGTTCTTAAATTTTCTCTGACCTTCTAAATTCAAATATTTTGTCAACTTTCATGTTGCTTTACAGCTTTTGAATTCTCCTTCTTTATCTCCTTAACTTTTTAGCATGCTATGGAGGTGAGGAATGTTAATGTTATGGAGAAAAAAGGACACCAAAACACTGCTAGATCTAGTTGGTATTGGCAGGAACACATGGGCAGAAAGAGCTCATCACCAATGTGGAAGGCAAAAATAAGACAAAATGTTTAAAGAGAGATTATACTAGATACTTGCTGAATCAAATTACCATCTCATTAAAATCATCAAACAACCTGTTTCCAAATAGTGGTAAATTCATTCTACTTATCTTTCTTTGCAATGATCAGTAAAGAAGTTGATCTTTGAAACAAAATTATATGTCTTTCATGCAAACATAGCAGAAACTTTGAAAGGATTTTGCAGGTTTTCTTTGATGGAAAAATAAAATTAAAAATCATGGTAGTGATAAGAAATTTTTCAGTTAGGAAAGATTCAGTGGCATTGTACCAAGGGAGGGCTAAATTCTCATTCTTAGAGGAAACACTGAATATTTTATGATATCCTCACAATTTAGTTTAACCCTATCTAACAGAGTAATGGAATTGATGGGATAAAACGTGACTTTAAATAAGACTGGAAAGATTTCCTACATGATGCATGTGACTACACATTAACCTGCAAAGAAGAAAAAGAATGACCTCTGTGTATGGGGATCACACCTTCCAAAAACAAAAAGTGATGCAAAAATTTGCAGTCTTTTTGACATGCCACGAAACTGCTTGGTCAAGAGTTGTGAACTTGCTGAGTTTCAAAAAAAGATAATTTTGAGTAGTTCAACTTTCACAGATCCATTTTTACTAACACTGAATGTTTCAAGTATTTGACAGAAAAAGAACAGTTACTGCTGCTTTTCTTGACTACTTTGACCTTCATTGCTTGACCTCTTTCTTTACTTGATGTAAATGGAAAGTATATCAGCATCTTTTCAAATAATTCTCCTGAAATCAAATATCAAGACACCTATTTTGGGTAATGACCAATAATTAATTTAAAAAAATAGAATGTTACTGCTTGCTTTTCATTTCTTATTCTGTCTCAATTTCTTGTTTTTATATTTTATGTTTAGTAAATTATTCACTTCTATTTTTTATACATTTATTTTAAAATATATTTCAATAATTTAATAAGATGATTATATTCTATCTTCACAAACAAATCTTTCATGTCCTCATTCAATAATCATCCATCAGTTACAAAAACCTAGCCCTGTTATCTGGGGAAGAAATTTAAAATTGAAGTACAGATTTCATATACATTTATTTCCATAAAATCTAGTTTGTTATTTTTTTCAAAATAGCTCATCAATATTGATAATTTCTCAAATCTTGATTATATTTAAGAAATGAATTTTTTTATTTTTTATTTTATTTTATTTTTTTAGAGACTAGGTCTCACTACGTTACTGGGGTAGTCTCGAACACGCAGACTCAAGTGATCTCTGGCCTCAGCCTCCCAGCATTGGGATTACAGGCATGCACCACTGCGCTGATAGAAATCAAAATTTTTGACATGTTAAAAATGTCTGTTGTTCCAGGCATAGAAGACAATGCTGTGCTTTTGGGGGGAACTTGCCACTACTTGTTGCAATATTTTATCTTTTTTTTTTTTATTGTGGTAAACACATAACCTGATTTGTTTGCACTTGAACCACTTTAAGTGCACAATAAACTGGCATTGGTCACCTTCACAGTGTGTGGCAGCCTCATCACTATCTATTTTCAATACTTTTCATCAACTCTAATAGATACTAAGTAACTAGTAAGCAGTAACTTCTTATCCCTTCACAATCCCTGATGACCTCTATTTTATTAATTTGATATTTCTACATTTTTATGTATGTAGAATCATATATTTGCCTTTTTGTGTCTGTCTCCCTCATCCAGCGTGATGTTAAAAAGTTCATCAATATGTTAGCATGTATCAGAACTGCACTCATTTTTTGATTGAATAATATTTTAGTATTTGTATATAGCACACTTGATCATAAATTTATTTTCAAAAGTCCTACTTTTGTGCAATGCAGAAATTCCTTTTGTCAAAATAAAAGCGATTAATAGTAAGGATTTATTGTAGATTGCTTTCTCTTCTTTAAAGAGTCAATGCTGGAAACTAGAGACTAAGTATGGGTTATGAAATACCATTTTATTGTTATCTTAAGGTTTCTTTGCCTTTATAGCTATAGTTGTATCTGAAATCTAAAACAAAATACTGTGACTCAGTGAGATCAAATAGAACAGAAAAGGTGATATGCTTCTTCCCTAAACTGAACCTTTCTGTGATAGGACAAATATTTGTTAAGTATCTGTAACTCATACCTGACAATGCTACAAAACATTCTACTCAGGATGGATCATAAAGTTTCAAAAAGATACATCATTGTGTACAGCTCAGTGTATCAATTAAAGTGAGAACTGCAGAAGACATTCTTCTAGGGTTGATCATGGATTGTGCTATTGAAAGAGCCAGTTGTTTCTTATATAAAACAGGTGTTATTGAGGATATTTTGTCCCAAAACATAGTTTGACTCAGGTGTTTGAAGCTTAAAATATATGTCCTGTGACATAATATCTCTAAAACTAGTAGGATTCCCATTCAATTCAACTCATCATTATGAAAGTAAATCTGAAAACTCCAGATTTTGTGCCATCAAACTGCTATTCAGGTTGTTTTTCCTAAATCTTTCCCATTAGTGATTTTGATAGGGTGTGCCCCCCCCTTGTCTCCTGTTTAAGATTGCAGATTTCAAGGACAGGTAATGTTAAAATGGGGGAATGACCTTAGCTGGAATTTCCCTTCAGGGGGATGCAGGGGGAAGAAAGAGGTGAAATAGTCAAGGTGAAACAGATTTCCTGGAAGGCGGGAAATCAGGGTATATAAAGGGTGTGCAAACAAAGGGAAGGATTCAATTCGATTCAATTGGATTGGGATTCCAATATGGAGAGGAGATGGGAATCGGCCATCTTGTAAAGATGTGAGCCATGTGAGCTTGGCCATGTGGCCACCGAGGGCCTGCAACCCTCAGCTGGCCCAGGCTGGCAGCATGTGTGCTGAATGCAGTTAAGGAGTTTGCAGATTTGAACTCCGTGTTGGAGTTTGCTTTGCTGAGCTTGATTTGTGTCTGAAAGAGGCCGTGCAAAAGTTAGGCCTGAGAAGAAAGTGAACTCTGCTGGTTTGGCACCATGGAGTTCCTGCTACCTGAAGGTGACAAGGAGAAGACAGCATGGAAGACAAGGAGGAGCAGTCAAAGGAACATATCTTCAAGCGTCTGGAGATGGACTCTGTCTGGACATTGGTGAGATGATCAGGACTGAGAGACTGAGGATTTTGGGGCAATCTGGGAAAGGACTTTGGACTATACTGAGAAAGGTTTTGGACAATGTTGAAGTATTCTGAGTCTTACATGTTTCTTTTGTAATTATTAGGATAACTAGAAATCACTTTGTTAGAAATAAATTAGTCTGCACTGCACTG
>PVHY01006957.1:0-70645 GCA_004024945.1 Uropsilus gracilis | reverse complement strand
AATCTGCTTCATAGAACTCAGCTCTAAGTCATCCATTTGAAATACATCAAGTTCTTTGTTGTTAATTGGCACTTATCTCACCTGATGACCTTTGCCAAGTGGAGCAGAGGGATTTAATGGGGAAGGAAGAAAGGAAAGAGCCTGGAGCTCTGGAAAACAGTCTGGCCACATGTGATTTTCAGCTGGGGGGGGGGGGGCTTCCCACCCCCCTGAGTGCTAGAGCAACAAAGGGGGCTATGTGCTTTCTCCGGCCTGGCTGTTTGTTTGGGGGGGACTGCTTAGACTGGGGCTGAGTGATAACTGCGTCGGGTAATTACGAAGACAGCTTGAAAACTATGCCCCTCTTTGTTTCCGCCTCCAGATGACGGCTGTCTAACCGCTGTTTGTGCCAGTTTTATTTCAAAGCGCTTTTCTTTCCATATTTCAAAGGTCAGTGTGTTTACTGGTGGCCCAAAAGAGCCTGTGTGTGAGAGAAAGGAACACATGTGGTTGAGTGACAGAACGGGGGGGGGGGGGGGGGAACGGGGGGGAAGGTAGGAGAACTGGGTCGGAACCCCAGAGTGGCTTCCGGAGAAGTTAGAGAACTAAAATATTCAACTTTTCCTCCTCATACCAGTGAGGGCAGCAGAAATGAATGGTATCGATGGTCTCCTTGAGGCTAAAAAAAAAAAATCTAGAATCTGGTTCAGCATGAAGAAATGTAGGTATTGGCAGCAAAGATAAAGCATTATCAAACAGATAGCTGAGGAACTATTCGCTTCATTTTCTCAACAAGGAAATGTGTCCTCCTTCTGAGAAGGTGGGCTGGGTGTTCTAGACACCCTTAGTCACCGGGAGATTGCTTTGGGTCAAGGTCATCAGTACACAAATACAAATCAAACCCTAAACTCTTTCTCAGGAACCGCAGTTGGCTTTCTGACATCATTCTCTAAAATATCCGAGTTACTTGCCCATGTATAAAACATTAGTATTTCTGTTATGAATGTTTAAAAAGATTATCAAATTCCAGTTCCATCAGCTCAATAGTTGTTTCACAAGTCCTTCATGATTCATTTCTGCTAATCTGCATTTCCCCCCTCTGTCTTCCCTCATTTTTCTGTATATACAGATAATAACTGGAGAAAGGAGATCATCAGTTGCTAAAGTAGTGAAGAACATATATTCTGAAACTAGATTTCCCTGGGTTCAAGTCTCAGGACTGTCACTTTTTAGCTGTGTGACTTTGGATAATTCAGTTGACCTCTCTGTGCCTCAGTTTCCTTGTCAATGTATAGTCCCTTGTCTAACAGTCTTGTAAGGATGAATGAATGGATATTGAGGGCTCTGAACACTGTAATATTTTTCTTTTAAGCTATAATAGGTACCCATAATGTCACCATTTACACCCTTCATTGGAGAGCATGGAAAAGTGAAAAATGTCATAAAGTTTGGGCATATGATTTCCTTCTGTGTCATGACCTTATCATGACCTTAACCCCACCTCTTCATTATCCTGGAGCAAATGTGGCAGATTAATTTTTTTCAAGCCTAATTATTTCATTGGATTCAACCAGGTTTTCTAAACCTGCTTGTATAGATGGCGTGAGAAATTTGTGACTTTTTCCTGAGAATATTTAATCAAATTTCTTGAAAGAAGATGATGAGACCATCATGGATTGAGCTGGGATGGAATTATGCTAAGTTATAGAAGTCACAAAGAAACGATAAATATTGGATGGTTTTACTTGTATGTTCAATATAAAGAAACTGAACAAACGATCTGACAAAGATGAAACTTGCAAGCTGTCCATAGATCTGAGGTATCCAGTAAGGGAGTGAGAGGGAAAGGGGTCAAAACAGGAAAGAAAGAGCAAAATGAACTGTGCAATGGGTCACAAGTGCTATGGTAGTGGGAGAACTATGGGGATTACATCTGAGGTAAGAAATCAAATACTGTGCACAAATTAACATAGGAAAATTAATTAATTAATTTTTATAAAGAAGATGTCAAAACCTCATTCTCAATTCCATTACTGAAACTGTGGTTTCCCATTTTAAAGTTGAGCTATTGAAGCTAAGCCGAAATACAGATTTCACTTTCAATAAAATCACTGGCTGGTAAAACTAAAATTAAAACAGAGCATTAGAAATCAAGCTGCCTGTTTCTATTAGAACTAGCAAGAGCTGTTTCATTTTCCAAATCAAAAAATTCTATGAACTGAAATCCTATTTGTAGGAAATGTTAGGTATTATTAAATACAGGTAGATATCATGAGTTGGCATGTTTCTTTATGGTTGCCAGGATATTAATGACAAAGCTAAGAACAGGTGCACAAAATGCAGCACAATTTTAATCAAAGAATAAAGAACATGAAATATTTCAAAGCATTTATGAAAAAGAGCTTCCTCTTAAAACTCAGGAGCAACCTCACTATTATAAAAAATGTTGTCCATATAATGCCTTTCTTTCATAATTATCTCTCCTTCCCTCCTTATGTTTTTCTTCCATCTGTAATTCTCCATCTTAAAATATCACCCTTAGTCCCTATTTAAAGAATGAATTCTTCACCTGGATTCCATACAAAATTTTGTATGGATGCTTCTAATGATATTTTTCTGGGAATTAAGCTCAAAGAGTCCATAAACATAAAAAGAACTCAAAGCTACTATCACCACCACCACCCACCAAAAATAAGGCAACACAACAAAATAAAACAGAAAATGGGAGAACTACATCTTCCTAGCCTTTGCTGACAGTCATTTTGTTTTAGCAGGCTTCTGATAAAAGCTAATGAATAGTCAACTCATGGTTAATTTTTTTGACTAGAAATAGTGCTGCTGATTAGGTAGCAGAAAGAAAGATTCACTTAACTATGCCACCATCCATTTCAATGATGGAGCTCCCTATTCTCATAGGACACTTGTTTGCAATTGAAGTTGTCTGGGAGTCTTTCCTGTCTTTCATCCTCCTATCTAATCAGTTGACAATCCTCTTGTGTCACTTTCAGAAGTCTCTTACAACTCTTCCTCTTTGTTGTTAAAACAGAGTATAGTTTACTGCCAATGGTTTTCCTTTAGCATTCTCTGAACACTAAGATTACTTGGGAAGTCTTCTAAATTAAGTTGAAGCTTGGATTCCAGATTCATAAGGTTCCATACCCTTGCTCTGTGATTGAATTGAGGGACTCTGTATATTTTAAAGTTCCTTAGGATTCAACCAAACCTAAAAAACTCTTGCCTATCCTATTTTATTTAGCTGTATTTTCTACCACAAAAACCTTCTAGCTGGTGACCTTGTAGTCAATCTTGCTACTCTTCACCTCATTCTCTTCTGTCTATCATTTTCCATTTTAACAATAACAATAGTAATAACAATAACAACAACATAAATTTTGTTTGACTTGGTACCCTCTGAAAGGATATTCTTAACTTACACTCTGTAGAAAATGTAATGTTCTCCACCACCTGTAAAACTGTATCACCCTTCCTCCCCAGTAGATTGTTTTTCTCAGCACCTTAATTTCCTTTTAGTTTCACTTGATCAGGAAATCTGTTGATTTTACTGCCTGTCTGTAGAGATATTTCAATTTTTCTGCAGAGTTTTAGGAGTCTTCCAGAGCCCCATTGGAAGCTCCAAATGGAGGAAGATGAAAGGATAGTGCTCCAAAGTGTTTCCCCCCTAGTTATACAAAAAGAATCCACCAAGATAAAGTGACTTGACTTGCTCAAAGAGAAGATCAGTTAGTGGTAACAATAAAAAGAGCAACCAAACCCCTTTAGACCTCATTTTCTACATCAGAATGTTGCCTATGCCAGGGATAATGTAATTGGTGATGGGAACCAATTTTGGGTCTTTGCCATTTTTCTGTGTTTACTATCACTGTTTTGTAATCATGAATTTCCTCTGTTTGGAACATCTTGGGCAGTGTGAAATCAATAAAATCAGATGTGACCCTAATATTTGGCTGGTCCAGTTTATCATGGTTCATTGACAGTAGCCCTGGGAGCTGTGGGACAGAAACACCAAGGCCTTGATGCCTTGCTTGTCAGCTTAATAATGTTAATGTCAATAGTAGTAATAATGTGTTCTGTTTTAGTCACAACATCAGTCCATGATACTTTAGAGCACACAGCTAATTTTTCACCAAGTTCAAATAACATTTTATCTATGATTCAAGGAAATGAATGCTCTACTTGTCCACCTCTCATGTTACTTGGATTTTGTACTCCTGGCAGTAAGGCAAATTTTATTTTGTAAAACAGCAATATTGTATTTAAAAAGTATACCATGAACTTAACAACAGTCCTTAATACCTTGAAACAAGACTTGAGTTTATAAAGGTATTACTTGGTTTAGAGCAAAGTCTTAAAGGAATGGTTCTAGTGGGGATGAAGTTGATTGATGAAGTGGGCAGGGTTGGAGGAGAATAAAGAAAATAATGTAGCCATTAAAGGAGGAATCTTGACACTCACAGGATGGTGAAAGGGCACCAGAGGGCAAGTTGGCTTTAGTCTCAGTTTTGCCAAATTCAGTATTTCCTCCAAGTTCACCTTAGTTAACTCTCACTCTTTATTGATTTTGCCTGTATTAATTAGAATTCTTTTAATTTGAAAGGAAAAATAGCAATTACCATTGCTAGCATTTATTGAGCATTTACTATGTGTCAGGCTTGCTTAAAATACTCTGTGCAGACCTTGTTTTGTTTTCTAACATTTGGAAATTAGATGTCTTTAATATCTTTGTTTCACAGATGAGGTTTAGAGGTTTGAAGAACTTCTAGTAGAACATCCAATAGGGGTGAGGGTGGGGGTGAGGAGGGCAGGGGGAGCGGGGCAGGAAAGAACATCCAACAATTGGGTTGCAACTCAAGAAACCTGACTCCAAGGTCAGTGTTCTTCACCTTCTTTATTCATTTGCTCTTAGAAATCACAGCATTGATAAGGGTTCATCTTTAAATCCAGATAGTCAGATACCAGATCATTCCACTAAATGCCTCCTGGTCTGAAATGGACCTTTTAAGTGCATCAGACTTTTGCAGTCCTGGAGTCTCTATCAATCTAGAAAAAGTTTCTTGGTTCAGGATTTTCCTAAATTTATAGCAGTGTGATGTCTTCATAACTGTGTTCTATTGATTTAATATAATATGACAATCTAACAAAAGCAGTTAAGCATAAACCCCACAAAGTACTGGGCAAAATCCCTGCCCAGCTGTTATTGTCTCATGCTGAAATGGAGAATTCAAACAAAATTACTTCTTGTCTCTGTAAAAGGTCAGCTGAAATAAAAATGGTTTAATATTTCTCCCTCCTCTATATAAACAAACAGGGCAGTGTTCAGGGAACATCACAGATGAACCTGAAATCTTGGACGTTAAGAAGTTACAGCAGCACATTTAGTTGGATTTTGCTAGACCCTCTGCAGGGCTTATAGATATTATCTACTGAATTCTCACCGTTCTGAGACAGTCAGGATTTTACACCTTGGAGTATCACCTTCCAGGGCCATGGAAAATAAGAACTTCCCTGGAAATGAAGCAGATGGCAGGTGTCAGATGAATAGAACACCATGGCTATCGTTTGGAGAAAGGTTTGCCCAGCTCTTCTTCTCCCCATAATGATGGAAGTAATTCTGGCAAGATGATCCATTTGGGTCCAGGAAAGAAGAATAAGATGTCTTTTAGATCAGCACTTGCTACTGGCAGTCAGCTTCTTAATGATTTCCTAGGAGTTGACAGGTCTGAAACAGAATTGTCGAAGGAAGGGAAACTGAGGCTGGGAAGCTGAGGGAGGAGCAGGTCCCAGATGTATAGCTTCCATGGGCGGAGCTCCATCCTTGAAATTCTTTCCTTTTTTCTCCTACTACTTAGCTATTTTCTTATACAAACCAAATTATGTCTCCTTAATGCTTAATGGTCAGTAAATTACAAGTAAAACAAACAAAGTGAAACAAATAAAAAGATACTGTTGTTTTGCCAGAAAAGGTTCTTTTCTGCTATTTTTTACTTTTTTGAGGGAAATGCCCTACCCCTCTCTTAATAGGTCTGACCCTTTCTTTTTTGCCTGGAAGAGCTCTCATTTCCATGGGAGCCTTAAAGAAACAGTGATCCTTTTGCAGCCAGGACTCCCAATCTTTTGGTCAAGAGAAACTGATTTTCATTTCCCCTAAAGCTTTAAGGTCAAGGGATGGGGGGGGGGGGTTTCTAGCCGATGTTTCTTTCCTCCCCCACGCCCCAAAGGGTCAACCCCCAGGCCACTGACTTGCTCAAGATGAGATTGGCTTTGACATCAACCTGCGGATTCTCATCTCCCGCTTGAAAACTCACAGAAGAGCATTCTTCCATTCTACGAGAAATGGAAAAGCTCTTTAAAAGAAAAAAAGCAATTACTTTCTGTTTCATTCCCCCAGAACATGTTCTGACAAGCTAGACTCATTTGCCATCAGAGTTGGGCAAAACAGTGAAGTGGATATAGATTAGCCTCTGGAATTCTTTCTTCTTAGCTTACACCATCCTTAGGTATGTCCCAAACAAAGCCTAATGTAAATGCCCTTGACCAGGTAGAGTTCCCAGACTTACATCCTGGTTAAAGGGAGCATTTAACTAGGTGTGCCCATCTTGGAATGTCAACTTACTAGGCTGAAAACAAAGCTCTTACGGGAGGCACTCAATCTCACTGCTTACTCTCAAACTACTCATATTTCTTTAGTTTCAGGGTATACACTATGGCTTCTGCGCTAAGTCTGAAGACAGGAAATGCAGAGGTGGAGAAACTGAACTGTCTAAGTAGGCATGATTCCCTAAGAATACTGGGCGGAGGAGTGTAAAGGCATTAGAATTGCAGATTTTAGAGTTAGAAGGGACTTCAGTGACTCACAATTCAGTCCAAACACCTTGGATAGAATGACCCTGTTGAATACACTAAAGACCCAGCATGACTAAAGTTCAGGTCTAAGGTTATCTGGTTACTTTCTAGATAAGACTGCAGGGGAGCATGGAATCCTTATCATCTGCCTTTTACTTTCATGCTACTTAACATGTATTAAAGAAATCTATGATGTCAACACATCACAAAACACCACATCACTTATGTATATGTGGTGTTTGCCAGGGAGATTGGGATACTTAATTATGCAACCCAGGAAGTCAGTTCCTTCGGATGTCTAGTTGAGTTTGACTCTTTTAGGAATCTGACCTAAATTCAGAATAATGCCCTGCATTACATTTATCAGTAATTAAGAATTAAGTGCTTATAGTCCCAACTTCATAGCATAACATTTGCTTCTTATTCCACTGTTATCAACTCTATTCTCTACATGGTTCTTTGTTGCTGTCTCCCACTGTACACCTTCCAGTGGTCTCATGACTTAACACTTCAAGTTGGCATTACTATTGTTGGGTTTCCTTTATTCAATAACTGAGTGCTTCTTAAGACAGCCACACTGGTAACCCTCTAGCTGGGCCCACCCAGTCCCCAGACATTATCTCCTATGTGCTATTTGTAGACAGCCCCCATGCAATCCATCCTGGACATTGTTGAGTGGTAAGGAATTTGTCCTATGATAGTTACCATAATTGGAAACTCAAACAAATTACTTTTGTCATTGTAATAAAGATAGGCTGAATTTAAAAAGAGTGAGAGAGTACAAAAAAGAAACCAGAGTGAGGGTTAGATTGTAGAGTTCCCATCTAGTGTGTATCTTTGTAATATCCAAGTAGTATCTGGAGCTCTACATATAGAGTTGAAATACAGATTCTGCACTGAATTTTGAATTGTTGCAGACACAGACCAAGAATGTTCTGCAGTTGATATAAAAATACCCAGTCCCACACAGACACAAGTGGGAAAGGGAGCCATATGGAATCTGAAAAGGGATGGCTAAAGAACCAAATTAATGCAAAGAAATGATATAAATAAGATTGGAACATTAGCATGTTTTGCATTGTCAGTAGCTAGTGTACCCCAATTGTTTTGTAGAATGATGTATAACTTTGTATTAGGTGACAGTCATCATCTAATATAATTGTGAATGGATATCATTTAATGTTACTGTGAATTTGTATACATATATGCATATATCTATATCTATCTATCTATCTATCTATCTATCTATCTATCTATCTATCTATCTATCTATCTATCTATCTATCTATCATCTATCTATCATCTATCTATCTATCTCATCTATCTATCTGATGCTGTGTAACAAATTGTTCCAACTTTTGGTGACTTAAAAGCAAACATTTTCTATCTCACAGTTTCTGAAAATTAGAAATTCCAGAGCAGTTTACCTGGGTAGTTCTGGCTCAGATTCTTTGATTCCCCAAATAAATTACAGTCACTATGTCAGATACAATTGTTACATATGAAGGTTTCCATAAGCTTGGAGGGTTTGCTTCCAAGATGACTCACTCATGAAGCTGTTAACTACAATCAACAATTTCTCACAAGTTTTTTCCAGATTCTCAATGCTTTGCCACCAGAGATCTCCACAAGGCTGTCCAGGTGACTTTGAGTCGTGGTATGGAGCTTCTCCCAGAGTGAGTTTCCATGAAACAGAAAGAACATTCAACATGGCAGCTATAGTCTTGGAGGGTGAAGAAGTTATAGTGGTAACATAACTTTATAACATAAACTTATTTTAACCCTTAAATATATAGTTCAGTCTCATTAAGTACATCCATTTTGTTCATTTAATCATGACCACCATCCATTTTCTGACAATTCATTATCCCAAGCAGAAGTTCCATGCCCATCAAACAGTAATTCTCCATCTACTCCCAGTCCCTGATATCATCTATTCTATTTCCTCTCTATGGATTTGCCTAACCCAGTTACCATGTAGAATGAAATGATATATTTGAACCTTTGTGTCTGACTTAACATAATGTTTTCAAGACTCTTCCATGTTATAATGTGTTAAAATAAAAACAAAAGGGTGGACAGCCTTGTAAAGACTCTGAACATAAAAAAGTCAATCTTGTTATAGAAACAAAGCTTAATTTAGCTTATTTTCCAACACTAACCTGGTGTGGGTCATTTCTTGTTTATTGCCTTTGGAAATCATAAGCAAAATGTAAACTGTATACTAAGGTTGATATGAGGTAACCGCTGACAAATTCCCTGTCACTTAAGAACATTCTAATATAACCAGTCACTGTGAAGCATGAGTCACTGTAACTCTTTGGATAAGTTGTTTTATAACAATATATCACTGAACTTCATTCCATCATTTGAGTTCTCCTGGTCTTCAAACTGATTTTCTGGTGTGTGTACAATTAACCCTCACTAATTATTACTTTGGCAATTTTTGGTTTTGCTTTGCCTATTTCTGAATGTTTGATACATGCATCAGAATTCCCTTCCTTTTGATGACAGAATAATAAATATATGTATTTGATTTTACTGCTCATGTGTCATATGGTTGAGATGCTTGGATCATTTCTACCATGGCTGCAGTCTTTTCATAACCTAAACTCAAAGTGACATTCTCTTTTGCTGCTGTAATCTATTTGCTGGGAGCAAGTCAGAAAGTCTAACCCACAGGCAAGGGATGAAGATGGGGAGAAAATAAAAGACTTCGCAGACATGTCTCTTAAAGGAAGATAATACTTAGTGTTACTAATTGCACACAATTCTTTTGGCAGGGCTTGCTCTTTGTCCTTGACTCTCTTCATGGTTTGTAAAAACCCTTACTTTAAATTTTTTTTTCAGGGTAAATGGAATTACCATTCGACCCAGCAATCCCACTACTGGGAATCTACCCAAAGGATACAAAAACACTAATTCAAAAAGACACATATACCTGGATGTTTTTCGCAATTGCCAACATATGGAAACAGCCCAAATGCCCCCACACTGATGAATGACTAAAAAATATTTGGTCTATGTACACAATGGAATATTATCCATCAATCAAAGAAGACAAACATATGTTATTCGCAGCAACATGAATGAAGCTAGCAGGAATCATGTTAGTGAAAATATGTCAGAAAGAAAAAGTGAAACACAGGATGGTCTCATTTATATGGGAGATAGAGGGACAACAAACAAATGGACAAGAAAAATTTAAAACTGCCAACAGAACTGAAGCATAGAGCAAGAGCAGGGAGGATGGTAAAATCGGGGGAGGGAAGGACACAAGAGCTTAAGATGGTTAACAGGTGATTAGGTGTTGGAACAACCTTGGGGTAGACAATGGTGTAATATATATATATATATGTGTGTGTGTGTATACATATGTACACACATACATCGATATATAAATATAATATATATATTTATGTGTGTGTGTGCAATCAATGAAAAAAAATTTCTTCTAGGGACTGCGCTTAGAATAGTTACAATGAGTACATGGTGCTGAATATGGGTAGGACTAGGACAGAAAGATGGCGTAGTGTATAAATATGTGCAAGGCTTATTTGGTGGAGCACATGTTATAGATACAAACCTAATCACTCTGCAGCTCTCAGCTTGGCAGCTGCAGAATGCCTGTGTCCCATTCCCCAGTGTGATCGGTGCCATTTCCATGGTGGTAATGACTGCGGTATATTTCAAGTCATCCCCATTGGAGTCTGTTATCATATGTAGTGAAAACATACCTTCATTTTCAATGAGAAAAATAACAACGAATAGAGTGATCTCCTCTCCGCTATTCCTGTGTAGTAATCCCATAAATGTGATTTCCTTGGGACTGTTACTAGAAGGCTGAGCTCTTTTGCCTTTTTAACTTATTATGCTAGTCCAATTTGATATTTTGTGATGAGCAGAAGAATTTGGAAGTAGCTTGCAAAGAGGAAGTCAGGAAGGATGAAAAAGAGCAGTCGCCTCATGCCAATTGCACCAGGAAGTGGTGGAGGTACCACTCGGCCATATTTTTGTCCATTTTTCTTCATTATTTTAATGGTACTGCTCTCCTCATTACCCAACACATTTCTCTTCATTACCAGCTATGGTGATGGGGGTGATGATAAGGGCTATTTACAGCTGAAATTCTCTGGAAGGCCCAGCAGATGAATAATAATCATTCAAACAGAGATGTGGAAGTCTAGAGAGGCAAGTGGCTAAAGTGAGGTTATTGTGTCCAGGAAGACTGGGGGGTAATTTCTTCTGAAGAGAGAGGGCTCACATTTCCCAGCCAGCTGTGCTACCATGCTGAGCTGGAACTGTCTTTCTATGGTATGCAGTGTGTTCTCATAAGAACTCATCAGAGAACATGATTTGCTCCAACCATCAAATGAATGTCTAGGCTCACCATAACCCAAGCTTCATCAGTCAAGAAGGAAACACTTGAATCTATTGTCAAGAAATAATTCAGAACAAATGCTTTCATTTCACTCCTCCACCTCTGTATCCATCTTTTTATCTAACTGAGATGATCTTGTGAGATATAGAAGTCATGTTAACAGTTATCTATCTCCATAAGTGCATGCATGTGTATGTATGTGTCTGTATTCTCCAGAGACACAGATGCAACAGGATGTAGGGGAAAGGGGGGAGAGAGGTGAGGGAGGGGGAGAGAGAGAAAGACAGAGAGAGAAGAGGAGGAGGAGGAGGCAATATTGACCTAATTTAAAGTTTTCATTTATGTGAATATGAAGGGGTTAAACCAGCAAGCCAGAGATTCAGGAAAGAGTTGCAGTTAAAGTTCAAAAGCAGCCTGATGGATAGAATTCCTAATTTTGTTCAGATTAGTCTTGGTCCTATGAAGACCTTCAACTGATTAGATGAGGCCCACTGACATTATGGAGTGTAATCTGCTTTCTTCAGGGTTCACCTTCTTAGATCTTAATGCATTGTATACAGATACTGATTTATAATGACACACACCTGAAAATTACACACAATGCAAGGTTATGTCAATAAAAAAATTAACAGATAAAAACAAGGTTCATCAATTTAAATGTTAATTTTTTACAAAAATAATAAATAATAAAATAATAAATAACAAATAAACAATAAATAATAAATAAACTTTTACAATAAAAATAATAAATGCACCTTCACAGAAATGTTTAGAATAATATTTGACCAAAAACCCCATGACCAAACCAGGTTAACACAAAATTAACCATTACTCTGTCTGTCTGTCTGTCTATCCATTCATGAATCTTGACCAAGAAGGTCCCAAGAACTAGTGAATCAATATTGAATTCTAGTTGGGGTCTAACAAGTCTTTGAATTGACTATTAAGATTCTTTTTGTGGGCGTGGCCTGGGTAATAGAATGCAGGAGCTTTAGTCGGGAGTGGAGTCGGCTTCCATCGAGTCTCCTTCCAACCCATAACTGTTTCAAGGGTAGAAAAGCATCTGTAAGTGAGTTTGGAGGAGAGACAGACTGTGACTATGACTGAGGACGAATGTGAATTGTTTATCAAAGAGCCCCTTCGGTGCAATTACCTCCTGCGTTGCCACTTCTAACCGATGACCATCATAGCTACCCCATGACAAACCTTGCCCAACCCTAAAGGACTTGAAATGGCCTGTGAGAGTGCTAACCCAGGCAAGTAGCAACAAGCCAGCCTTCTTCAAGACAGGGACTCTAAGACATGGCTGTCTTTAACCCCTTCTGGCCTGGAACGTTTGGGAAGGAGACCCCAGCTGAAGATTTCCACTAGAAGGGCACCGTCGCTAGCCAAATGCAGACGGTGTATGCAGCCTGCTAAGATGATGGAGGCGGTGTTCCAGCACAGCAGGCTTCCAGGAGGAGACAGAGGGATGAAAGGACTACAATATGAAAGCAGCAGGTGAGGGTGGATGTATCACACAGGGAAAAGATGTTGCAAGAATATTGAGGTATATTAATTCTCCCCAGGATCCCTTAAATTCAGTAGCTTCTGTGAGAGCGACGATATGCCCTTGGATTAGGGACAGGCCCCCTGACAAGTGCCACAACACCATCTGGTTAGTAGCGAAAGGCAGAGGAGGTGGGAGAAACAGACCTGCTCCCAACCAGAGATATTTTCTTCAATAACCTCCATTTTCACAGGGGATCACTCAAGCTGTCGTGTGTGGGCTTGCTCGGGGAATTTGATGTCTCCTAAGTGATACTTCTCAAGGGTTAGGCTACTCCTGAGGGCAAGAGAGCATACCCCCAGCAAACTTTGGGGTAGTTTGCTTTTCTCCAGGGACTTGAAACAAACAATAGAGGCAGCAACTACTTGGCACCTGGAAATTCCTCTCTAATGACCTGAGTCTTAAGAGGCTTCTGGACACATTGTGTGTGGGTGAGTTGTCAGACCCTGTAGATAACAGGTCACCACTGAGAAAGGATATGATCTTGTACCTTCACTTTTATCTCATTATAATGTTAATGAAATGAGGGCAGATCAAAGATAAACACCTTGTAGGGGTGTGAATAAGCAGTACCCCCAATAGATGGAGCTTAGGGATTCCCTTAAATAGTTAGCTAGAGTCTTGATTTAGTTCTGTTCATTGATTCTCTGCAGTGTTTGAGCAACTTGCCATTTCTCTAGGTCAATATCCTGAGTCTCTGGGCAGAGGACATGTTATGGGGTCTCATTTATTGAGACCCAGTTAGTTTGAGGTCACTGTGACTTTTCCCTAACTTAGCACCAGACTTCTGTTGGAAAAAAAAGACTAAGTTAATTTCACCATGCCTGATCTCATTCTCTGTAGCTAACCTCTCATCTCATGAATTCAACCACCACAGATCATCCGATGAGTTCCAAATCCATGTCTTTCTTCTAAGCTTCAAACTCACTTCAGACTTGCAGCCTGAATGTCTCAACCCAGATAGAAAACAGGTACCTCAAACAAGATGTCTAAACTGAACTTATTCAAAGCTTGCCCTTCCTTTTAATTTCTCAGCTGTTAGTGATATCACACTTCATGACTCACTGCCATTAGTTACCTTTTATTTCTTTCTCTCTCCATTCACTCTCATACACACTCTTTTACCAAGCTGTGCTGAATTTGTGTTCTGAAGAATTGTTTAGTGGATCTCTTTCCTTCCTTCCATTTCTACTATGATTACCATAACCCAAGCTGTGATTGCCATTTCAGTTTACATGTAACTCATGCCTCTTCTTCCTGACTTAACTCCAGGAAGGCAGGTACACACACAGCATGAATCACCTACCTAAACTGCTTAACATCATTAAAAAATCCCCCATAATTTACAGAAAAAAATATTGAACTGCTTATCTAAACCCTCTTGACTTTCTTCTTCAATGTTATCTAGCAATAATTCCCTCTTTCCCTTTATGCGATTGTAATACTCTTTTAATTCCCCACATGTGCCTTTCTGCTTCCAACTCCCTGCCTCGGTGGGAATCATTCCTTCAATCCGGAACACTCATCCACCCTTCTTCACAAACTAATTATGTCTGACTCATCTTTAGTACTCAGCTAACGCATTATCTCTTCCAGGAAACTTCTTATGAACTCCCAGAATGGAACACATACAGTTCCTATTATTCCCCAAAATACTTGGAAAATATCTGTTATTATCTCCCATGCCCATTTCTCTCCATGGATTTTTAGGACTTCAAAAATCTTTATCCTCAGAGTACCTAGAATGTTACCACCACAGCCACTCAAACTGTTATGTCCTGCTGCGGTCCTGTAACTGTGTATTGTTAGACCCTCGTTCATACATATTCATGCTTCTGACACATTTCTTTCTATCACCAAGACATCATGCTATCAGAATTTGTTGTGCATGAGACATCCATTTCTAAAAATCTCCTGAGGATTATGAGTCTTGCACTCCATAACCCACAGTATCTTCTGCTGCCATGAAGTCACAGAAAGTGACTTTTAGATCAGACGTCATTGGATTTGCATGTTTCAAATATGACTGACATCGTGGGCTTACTGTTTGGGTTCCCTGAATAGTGCCCATAATATTCAACAAGTCACAGAAAGCAAGCAAGTTAGCATCTTAGAGTCAGACATTGCTGGAACACAAATCTCTAGAGAATATCTCAAGCTCAGAAAGGGATCAATTCATAGTTTGTTCTAATTGGAAATGAGTGACTGGCATTTCATGCCCTCAGCTCAGTCCTTTGTCCACCTGGAGAATGCATCACAGATTGGAAGATGTAATGGGGGTGAAGACACCGGTGCCCATCCACACGAGGCTTAGACTATAGCAGTCAAGGCATTGGATTTAAAGATGTAGTTATTAGTGGATGCATGATCTAAATCTATACAAATGCTGCTTTTTTTTTGTTTGGAAATTCTTCCTCCCTTGATTATATTCAGAATCAGCATCCTGATGACCACACTCCTATACTGCACCCCAGCACCGAAAATAAAGGTTTATGTTCCATGTCCAGACAGGAATGACACCCCACTTGCTGAATATACAAACTATCCATGTTTTGGTTTCCCTGTCTTTGAAATATGAATAATAAAATAAGAATTTTTTTTATTATGTACCTACTTTACAAAGTGCCATGACAATAAAGGTAATGACATGACAATCAGTAGAGTGGCTGGTATAGAAGTACTAAATAAAATTCAACTATTTTATTTATGTAAACCTTGCCCATTTCTCTATGTGCATTTCTCAGTGGATTTGACCATATTGAATTTGAAGATACCCTACAGCATTAGTCTCACATTGCTGGCACCTGCTGCCAGCAATATTTTTGCATCCTTCTGGTTAACTGCTACCCTTTCCCCTAGCCTCTGTGAAGGAACCTGTGTGTGTAATGCCACCGATGACCACATTTCCTGTTCTCACTGTCTGTCCTGATGATCCTTTACATGTCCTGCTCTAGACTGTATGCTAACCTCTTCTAAAGAGGAATGACTTTTCCTCTTCATCACTCAACTTCTGCACAATAACTATAACATCAGAGGTGCTCAAAAGTATCTATGGAATGAACTAGAATGAAATGCATCCCTAAACACATATGAAACATAAAAATAAACATGTATCTAATTCAAAAGAGTGGGAACACAAGCCACAGACTGAAAGAAAATTTAAAAACCATATCTGATAATGGACTGTTCTTCAGAATATACAAAGGACTCTTAAAATTCAACAAGAAGGACCTACACTTGATACAAAAGTGGGTGAAAGGCCTTCATAGAAATCTGACCAATGAAAACACACAGATGGCAAATAAGCATTTGAAAAGATGCTTCACGGCAAATGTCATCAGGGAAATGCAAATTAAAATAAAGGGAGACCCCCAGCCACCCAGCAGAATGGCCACCATCTGATCACGAACAACACTGAATGCTGACTTGAAAAGATCTATAGAAGTTGCATTATATCTTAGGATGCATTTGATGGCCAGTTAAAGAATTCCCTGTATGGTACCTAAATATGCAGATATTCAATATCTCGTGTCAAAAAAAAATCCAGAGCAGTCATGCCTGACTTTTTACAGTGGTTCTCTAAGACATCCTAATTTTGTTCTCCTGGTTTCAGGAAGCCAGATGACACAAAGCATCACTCCTCACAGAATGCTTGTAACACATCTTTCTCCTTTTTAGTAAGGGCAGTGTTTTCCAGAAGCTATCCTCCATCACTTGATCACCAGACTCTCTGGGCTCAGACCCCAGTCCTGCCATGTACAAGCTACTGAACTTCCCCAGGTCCCAATTTTCCCATCTGAATAATGGAGAAACAAATAGCTTCTACATTCTATGGTTTTGTGAGAATTAAGGTAGAGAATAATTCTATGAGAATTAAGGTAGACAATAAATATCAAACCCATAAAGCCGGCCTGAACTGGACAGTCAACAGCATGTAATTCATCCAGATCTTTGCTCCAGCAGCTGCTCCATACTTCCTTGTCACTGACTCCCCTATCTTGAGCTTTATCTTTACCACTTTCTCACAGGCATTTTCTCTTTTTAAGCTGAATGTCCATTTTTTTATGGTGAAGATGAAAACAAGAATAGGGAACTTTCACTAGCTCCATCACCCATTAACCAGGCACCATTTAAATAGGTGGCTTAACTTTTCATATTCCAAGCAGACTTTGAAATATCTACTCATCTTCTTAGCATTTTGGTAAACTGCAGTTTATTCTGACAGTTCTCAATGTCAGGGATTCACTTAACAACAATAACAGAATCATGTTACATTAGTTCTTGGGAATAACTGAGTGAGTCATTCAAATCAGTTTTGTGGCCTAAATGAACAAGAGCTTCTCACAGGTAGGTTTGAGCTTCCCAGGTGAGGAGACCGGATGATAACAGGTAAGCTTTCAATTACCACTGATGTGGGACAGATAAGACAGGTTGTGCAGCTAATTATCAGTTCTCCAAGAACTTACCACACCCTTGTTTAAAGACAATTTAGAAAATTGGGGTGATAATGAATGGGGTAATTGTTGGGTGCAAATTACATCAATTTTTCCTAAGTTGTTGCCAAATCCTAGCTTATTTGGCTCAAAAGCAATGGAGAGCTGTCATGTGACCAACATGACTGATAAACTATGACTACGCTGAGTACTATAAAAATTAAAGCGATAAAACTGCAATTCTCACAAGGAAGCAACCAGCAGATTAAAGGATAGATGTGGCTGGGATCTGGCAGCCCTTGAGCCAGCACAGACCGTGTGAACGCTGAGTAAGAGGGAAGATGTGCGTTTGCAATTGGAGGGTAAGTGAGGAGTTAGTCAGGCATTGTCCTTCATTAGCCTGTATAAACAGCACCTGGGGTGTTGCATCTTCCCCATGACTGTGAGACCCAGTGGGTGTGCGCATGTGTGAGTGTGTGCACACCTGGGCCTAGGAGAGAGGGCAACAAGGGGTGAAGAGAGCATGAACATGAGACAGGAGCACATGGTAGGAGCATGGGAGGAGAGAATGCCAGAGAGAGCTCAGAGAAAGAGGGTGACTTGGAGGATTGAGGGGCTCGCCTGCCTCCGCCCACCCCCTACACAGGCCCTGGCCTGCTGGGTGTGTCTACAACTGCTAAAACCAATAAAGAACCTACGCAGACTGGCCATCCTGTGCACTACATTGGCAATGGGGATCGGTTGCCCAATAATTGACCATGAGGATGGGACGGTTCCCCAAAAGACGCCAACATAAGAGATTATAACATGTACTGTAACCATCCTGTCTGCCAGTTGTAGGGGGCGTGCTCACGATGCCAACTGGAGTGCAGGCATCCTGTTCTGGGTAGGTTTTTTTATTGGTCTGGCAGTTACACAGGCATTCAGGGCAGGGCCAGGGCAAGGGTGGGGGTGGCTGGAAAGCAGGCCAGCCCCCACAATCTTCATGCTCTTTCTCTGGCATTTTCTTCACATGCTCTTTATTGTGCTGTCTCTCATGCTCTGCTCTCTCTTCACTCGCTCTCTCATGCTGGTGATGCTGCCCTTTTATCCTTTCTTCCCAGGCCCAGGTGAACCCATTCACACATGCGCACACCCAGCTGGCCAGGTAACCACAAGTAAATCCACAGAAACATTCATCTTTTACCCCCATGAAGTGGTAGTCAGCAGCATGTTGGTTAGGTGACCGGACTTAGGTCGTACAGAAAACAGAGGTCTGGGTGGGATTAAAGAGGGGAGATAGATGGGGCAAGGAGCTGGGTGAGGCATGTGTTCAAAGGTCACTCCAAATGGAGGTAACAGGTGGAGCAGAAGCACCCTGGAGACTGTGAAATCTGAAAGTGACTTGGCAGGGCTTTTGAGACATCCTGAGGTAAATGGAACTGCCAGCAAATACTGTGGATTTCAGTGAGTCACAGCTGGGTGCCTTGGTCATTGAGAGACCTCACAGTTGGGAATTGAGGGCATGCCATGGTTCAAATCCCAGCTCCACCTTTAAATTGCTGGGGGATTTTAGTAGATCACTTGCTTCTCTCTAAGTCTCATCTTTCTCATTTGTACAGTGGCGCCAAGTACAGCCCCCCTATTCTGTAGTATTAAGTGAAATAATAGATATATTACTATTAATTTTCTCCAAGGCTGTGGAACCTCAATGCACAGCTGCTTCCATAGTATATGGGATCCAAGGTCACCCTATACATTGGTCTGTCATAGGGATACAATGCAAAGCTGACACTTAGGCACCCCAGACTGAAGGGAAGGTTTCTCAGTCACTAAAAAGCATTTGTCACTAAAAAGCATCTCCCTTTTGACTTTTAAATGTTGCTTTTTAAAAGTGAAAGAAATGAAGGAACAAAGAAATAATCCTCTGGAAACAAAAGAACAAAGTCTCCAGGATAGGGGAGACAGATACCCCAAAATCAAATGTCATGTCTTTGGAGTCCTAGAAGGGAATCCAAAAATGGGACTGAAAAAATACTGAAATACAGTGATTGAAAATATTCAAAAATTGGCCAAAAAATATAACCTGTAGTTCTAAGATTGAGTTCCCCAAGCAAGTTAAACTTAAATCAAAGAAATCTTCATTAAGACATAGTCAAATGACCAAGTATTTAAGAGGAAGTGTTGAAAGCAAGAGACAGAATACCTTTTTTAGGTAAAGCAACATGAAGGACAGTGTATTTCTCAGAAATCATGACAGAGGAAGCAGCAAACATTCCTCAAGTGCTGGAAGAAAATATCCATCAGTATAGAATTCTGTGTCAGTGAAAGCACCTTTCAGAAGTAAAAGAGAAACCACAAAATTCTCAGATGAAGAAAAATACTAAGAATATTTGTGATACTTTGAATTTCCCTAAAGAGCAAAAAGTTCTCTATGCAGAAGGGAGTGATGAAAGATGGACTTTGACATACTTTGAAGGGACAGAAACTTTGATAAGTAGAATAATATTAGAATTCCCACCCCTGATAAAATTAAAATTAAATGCAATAAACTTCTCTTGAATTTTTAAAATTATGTTTGATGGATGAAGCAAAAAGTATCATACTAGCTTACATGGTTATGGTTATAAATGAATATTGAGGAAATATTTAAGGTAATTATAGTTTGAACAGATAACAAAGGCATAGAGATCAAAAAGGAAGAAATAAGACTTCCCTTATTGCAAATGACTTGATTTTTCCTACGTAGAGAAATCACATGAAATTTAAATGAAAGCAAACCAACCTTCTAGAATGCTAACAAAACCACATAACCATTGAAATAGAAAAAGCACAATGCCATTTACATTATGAGAATGTGGCCATTGATGAACTAGGGAGTGGGATCTCAGCAAACACTGAATCAGCATGCACCTTGAACTTACAAGTCCCAACTTTAGAACTTGAAAAACAAATGTCTGTTCTCTATTCCATGCAGCCAGTTGTTTTCTAAGTAGCACAATGGACAAAGTCGGATGGATGGATGGATGGATGGATGGATGGATGGATGGATGGACGAACAGGTGGAATCAGGGAAATGTGAAGCAATCTCAAGCATGTTAAGACAAGACATTTACAACTCTGAGTCAAAGGGAGATAATTTTAAGTGAATCTAGTCTCAATAATTTAGAGGCATTGGGTCAGTGCAGATAAATGCAGGATCAAAACATAAGAAAAATGAGTCACATCTTATAAACTGTAAGCAAGAACTCCTTAAGTTTTTGGCATCTTTGGAAGTAGTACATAGCTTCTTGTGATAAATAAGTGATTGAGACAATTGATTTAAAACTTTTCCTGTTAAATGGTTGCATGGCTGATCTGATCATTTGCAGGTCTTTGCGCTTTTTGACTCCTGCCCAACCATACCTAGGAAACCATCCATGCATCTCCAGCGTGGCAGGAAATGCAGCGGAAAGTCCCCTAACAAGGAAGCCATCAGATGGAGCAGCAGGCTTGCTGGCATGACCATTTGCCTGCCTTTGACCCTTGACAGGACTTGACCTCCAGCTTTTGAGCATTCTATTTCCTAGCTTTTGACCAAAGGTCACCACACTTGACCTCTGGCTTCTGTGATCTCTGTCTCTCAACTCTCAACTTGGCTTTGATTGTTCTGCACAATCTGTAGTCCCCCAGGGTTCAGAAAATCTTTCCCACTAGTTCCCACCAGCTGTTACCACCTTTGTTTCCACTCTCTCTCCAGACTGGCCAGCTGAAATCAACAGCCCCTAACAATGGAAGGCCCTTCCCAATTGCCTTGTGAGTTGACTTTGATTGAATGCTAACAATTATTACTATGAGTGCCCACTTTCTGAAATACTAGCTGTGCTATCACATTCATCATCTCACTTAGCATTTAAGAATCCCATGAGGAGGGGAAGCTTTGTCCCCATCTTTGGAGATCAGGAAACTGAGACTCAGTATAATTGAATTTGTTCAAGTTCACACGGAGAGAAAATGTCCAATTTCTACTCCAATCCATTTTCTGTGCTTTCTGTTAAGAAAAACTGGTGTGGATACTGAATATACACACTTGTGAAAAACATTTTAGTTATAAAGTTTTCAATAATTAGTCAGCACTCTTGCAGATTTTAAATCCTTCCAGTCCTACTTCTTATCTAAACACAACTGCAACATTTAGTTCTATGAAAGTTTGACCAACTTTATGCAGCAGGACAAACTCTCAGTACCTCACCTTATCTCTCTGATGCTCAACTTAGGACATTCCTGGGAAACCATGTCACTTGTACTTGTGCAATCCAAAAGCACCAGGAAGTTAGTAGCCATGAATTCACCCTTGATCAATATATGGACTGTGTAGTCAATCACTTCCCCCTTACATCAGCCAGTAGGCAGGTCTCAGAAGATCCTACAGCAACTCACACAATTGGCAGCCAAGGTCAACTGGAAAAACCATCCTTGTGTTTAGTGCCCCCTTCTCACTGGGCTCTCCTGCTTGCAAGGGCTACATTTCTAGAGAAACTCCCCACCCTGAAAATGGACCCATTTGCTTCTGGAGAAATCAGACTGAGTCTTCCTACCAGTGAATCTGAATTTGTCAGTCTTTTTTCTTTCTGTGCAAATCATCATTTTCCAGTCTTCCTTGTCTGCCTGATTATGTGCAAAGATTAGTCAAGTTTATTTGATTTCCTGGTCTGTTGATTTGACTTCAACAGTGCTTTTATTACTAGTGCAGAGTCCCCTGCAGACTGTATTGCCTACAAACTCCTGTGATCCTTGTTTGGTTTACATTCATGAGGGAAAGTTCAGTGCTAAATAAGGTGACTCATTGGCTCAGAAATCTCCTGCCTATGAATGGTCTTATGTGAAAGATACCAAAACCTTTTGATGATAAAAATCTGTAATAACAAACCATGGCTACTCTTCCTTATTTCTGAACTTCCTTTCAGTTTCCTGTAAGCAATATCCTCAACAAGATGCCTAATATCTCTGGTCTCTCTCAGAATATATTTATTGGCCATTTCATCTCATTTGACTACTGGTTCTACAACTAACTGAAGTGAGGGAAACAGAGTGATCTGTCTTTGAAAACTTCTGATGATTCAGATGACTTTTCAGCATACCCTGGCCCCACACAACATCACACATATGGAACCTAGGACTATTCCAACAACCAAGGCAAATGTGCAAAAAATTATCCCTATAGACTCTTGCCTTTAGAATCTCTATGGATAAAAAGGTAAAGCCAGGTGAATGAAGTCTGTGGAAGGAATAAAACTGCAAATCTAATGTCTTTCTTTCATTTTATGTATCCCTAAGAGACCAGACTTAAATAGCTTTTTATGAAAACTCCTTAGCAAGTAAATTTATATAAAAGCAGATAAGCTTAGAAATTCACACATCTTTTGGGGAATAAAATATTCCAGGTAATTATGATCTGGGAACCTGGGGAGCTGATGACTGTAGTTTATTCTGAATGTCAAGCAAGAAAAATATAGATCATCTATAGATTAGAGACTTCGGCTGATTTTTTTCCTCATCTTCCTTTACATTGAAAGGCTGTCATCTATGCTGTGTAAGTTAACTACTGCAGCTGATGCTTAGTTGTATTACGGGCCTGAGTAGTAGGCTTAATCACACCTAAATAGTATTTTAAAGAAGAGGGTGCCATTAGCTGCTTTATTGTCTTCTGTCTGGTACAAAACCTAGGATCAGAACAGAGAGAACCGAAAGACTGTGGTTGCACTGGTGGTGAGCAAGCGATGGGGACTCTACCAGCGGGGGGAACTGTACTTCCAAATACTGACAAAGATGTATACCAATAACCAATTAAATCAATCAAAAGCTAATTTCAACGCTCCTGGGAGAATTAAGTCAGTGAACATCAGGCTTCAAGAAAGACTAAAGACTTTTGGAATTATAAGATGTAGAAAATTAATTAGGAAAGTGAAAAAATAGACATATGCACACATGGAAATGGACGCACACAGGGGTGAGGAGATGACTCCGTGACAGCTGAATTCCTCTTTAAATCTTTACCAAAATCTTTATTAATCATCAGCTTCCATATGAAACTTTTCAGGATGATGCAAATATCTTCCGATCTCCACAATAGCATGGATCATATTTTCTTATAGCTTCTTGCTCTTCATCTATCTTGCATGTATCATTAAAGAAAAGAACACTGAGGTTGTCCAGCTGTTTCTAACATACATGTGAGACATGGTGAATAGCAAAGAAATGATGCATTGAATGAATTAGCAAATTATTAAAAGTTATTCATTAAGTGCATTTAACATTCAACATTTCTTTTTGGTCCAAGGACACAACTCATGTTGGGGAAGGCTGAGGTTAGTATCCATCACATTTCACCTTGTATGACATACTAAAGTATTCACTTAATATAGAAAGCTGACTGGAATTTTATAAAATTCACAGAATATGAAAAAGACCTTGGGCTATCCCTGGATCTGACATTAAGTATGTATTATTTGCCAGATATTTATATTCACCTAACTTTACATACAAATCTTCCAGGCATTCACACTTCCATTTCCAGATCAGAAAATGGAAAGCCAGAAATCTCAAGTAATTTTCCCGAAAGCCAGACTTAGAATTCAGGCATTTTGCATTGAAGTTCAAGGCTCATTTTATAGGAGTTCAGTTACTTTCTTCCTTTCAGAGTATTTGTTATACAAATATTCCAAGGGGGGATTTAGCAAACTAACTATATGACATTGCATCAATTCAACCCAAAACAACCTGTGGATGAGCAAAATTATTCACTCTTGACTTGATTATTTTGTCATCTTGCACACACAGGCATACACTCTGGTTAAAAATGAAAAATGTCTTTCATAAGGTGGTTGTTCAGCTCTGCCCCTGGCATGGTCTGTTTAATATGATGTTGTTATTTTTCTTTTAAATATTCAGGTTTCTTGTTCCAGATGCAAAAATGACCCTAGTTCCTTTGTGTTTTCATTCTGTAATTTACTCTTGGAGTTAGTTCTCATGTTTTATTTAAAACTTTGAGCTTTTGCATTGAAAATGCAGTTGTAGGGCATGTACAAGTTTTCATGTTGAGGGATCAATATTAACCCCAGGGAAAGCATGCTTTTAATTTTATGGGTATCAACAAAATGATTTGCTATATGAAAATTCACTGTTTAGACAACTTAAAAAATAATCATAATATTTTATAAAATGTAACACCTGTTTAGGTTGAATGAAGAAAAGCAGCACAGATATAAAAATTCATCTTGCAGAACCATGCATTCTTTGATCAGTTGTTTCTTTCCTCACAGCCATTTTCTCCCTTCACTGCATCCCTAAGACTCCAGATCAGGCATTACAATTCTGGACAGTGACAGAATAAGCTGAGTGCCACCGATGCTGAGACAGCCAGTTTACTACTAAATTTCAAAGACAACAATCCCCACACTGATGCCTGAGGAGATTTGTTTTTATTTGGATAACAGAGAACTCGAGAGGAATAAAATGATAGCTTGACGGGTGCTGTTCTGAACTACTATGTAAATAAGTAGCTTACACAGCCAGATGTGAGGAACATGTCAACTGACATTCAAATCTCATTACTGCATTAATGTAATCTTCCTGGGAATGGGGTGAAATAATGTATATCAATGTGCATAGGGGAACAGAAAAATAAATCACCATATAGAAAGTTTCAGCAATTTATCACCCAACACTAGAATGCTTGACAACGAATACTAATAATACCTGACTCTTCTTGCAAATGCTTTACCCATTACCCGTGTCCATTATTTGAGCAACTGAGGCACCCTAATGACCTCCTGTCTGTAGGACTTGGATGGGAATGACCTCATTCGGCCCAACCAATTGTTCATAATTACTTCTTGTGAAGTGTGCTGAGACACAGGCGCTCTCCGTGGTGAGTGTCTTCTACGTGATTCCCCGGGAGTCCCATCTATTTCAGCTCTTCATTTTTCCCCAGTAATGTGGTCATGTTCGGAGCTTCAGAAGCTTTGCAATGAGAAAAAGGATGGTGAGTTGCCATTATCATCGATAAGAACATGTCTCAATTCTGTCTGCTCTGAGGTGCAGGGGTTAAAATGGCTCCCCTTGCTCAAGATCCCTGTTTTGGGCATTTAAATCACATGGAAGAGTTTAGTCATTTTTAAAAATAGTTGGTCCCAATTCACACCAATACCATTCTGAATTCAAATGATCATTCATAATGAAATAAGAGGTAAAAAAAACTAAGGTAGGGACTTTGTAGTAAATCCAAGCTGTTTCACCAAATTCTGATTTTGGTGGTGTTAGGAGGAAGTGATGAGAATAATAGATGATGTCAGTTGTGAAGTCTGTATGTGCATAAACTAAGAGTCGATCACCCTGTAGTTTTCAGAATTATTTAGATTTACTGATCTATAAAATCCAAAATTTGCTTTCAAAAGTGTGTTGAGAATATGTTATTCTTTGGGTAAAAAGACAAAAGTCATCTAAAAATTGTAGAATTAGTACAACATAAAATTGACTTAATCCCTTACTTTTATTCATTTTAAAGATAAAGATGGTATCAATTTAAACATGTATCATGACATTTTGGTCTATTTTTATAGTGGAACTGTTTAAAGTAGAAATTTTATATCAACTCTCCTTAGATAATTAAAATGATCTGTTTATAAATGTAGATATATTTATATACAAACATATACATCACACATCAATGTGTGTTATATACATGTTTGTATATATGTGCACACATAAACAGGGACATACAGATATATTAAATATCAGACATAATTTTCAAATTTGAAACAGTAATCACCTTCTGGAAATAAGACTGGTTGGGAAGGGAGTGATTTTCACTTCTTGCATTATACATCAGAACAATGGGTGGACTTTAGCTTCTGTTTTTCAGTATTTTCACTTAGGACTTTTTTTTTTTTGAGAGTTGAGATGAAAGCAAAGGCAAGGACCATGACTGAGAATACATTACAATCAAGATGCACACACATGCATTTCTGAAGACATTTCTCAAATTCAGACCCTTTCACCAGGGATCCAAAGACATGCAAGGGTTTGTTATAGGATTCAGAAGGATCTGTGAACTTATAGGAGAATGGATTTTTCCTTTTCTACTTCTGTATTTTTCTTAATTCCTAGTTGAATTTAGCCTTTCCTAACATTTAGAATACAGGCAACAAGCCTCCACAGCATTAGCAATACCTGTGATTTTGTCACAAATAGAAATCACAGATAATTTCACACCTCATTACAATGCTAGCGCTTATGAACTTCTCTATCCTTGAATGTCATTTTAGATACTCCACCAGATCTTTTACTTAGTCAGCACAGTAATAAAGGTCTCTGGTTAGAGCATCACAAGTTTGAAGTCTTTCGGTAGCTTAATAACTATGTATCAGTGTAATTGGCTTCTTTTGTAAATTTTTTTCAAAAAAAGTTGTGAATTTAACTCATAATTTAATTGGAAAAGAAGCTCATAGAACTAGGGCCTTGGAGAGGCCACAGCACAAGTCTATGAAGATTAAGGATCCCTTTAAATATATTGGATCCTTGGAGAAAGACATGGGAATGTGGTAAACATGGTGCTAGATTATAATTTAGAGGTTTGCAACCTACTTTTTACATACTACCTTAAATTGACTTTTTGAAAGTCTCTCATCCATACCAAAGTGCCAAGTGCTGAGAAGACATTATTCAGTGCAGGCTATGGAAAGTTCAGTGGACTTGCATCTAGAAAGAGGAAATAAGGTGCAAGGAGGTAGAAAACAAACAGAAGATCAAAAAAAATTGCAGAAAGAATTCTATGAAGAAAATAAAAGACCATGAAGAGGCACTTGGATTCTTTTTGAAGTGTATCCAGAGGCCATGAATATCTGAAGTTGAGTGGAAAATTGATTGCTGGAGGACAAAGGTATCAGTGGCTTGGAATACAGAGGAGAAATGGAAATGGAAAGGCATGGAAGGAAATGGGTTCTCTTTGCTTGCTGATCAATTGTTTCCTCATTCCACTTACAAAGCAGAACATCCATTCTGGAGATTAAAAAGTCAATCTCCTGGGTATGGTGCACACCTGTAATCCCAGTTACCTGTGAGACTGAGGCTAGCAGTCACTTGAGTTCTGTGGGTTTGAGACAATCCTGCGCAACATAGCGAGACTTAGTCTCTAAAAAAAAATAAATAAACGATAGATTAAAAAGTCAATTCCCGAAATCACCCATACGCTCTAGACAACATGATACCCAAGTCATTCCCTTAAAACACAAATTCAAACCGGCTTTTTGACATGATGGCAGAAGGGTCATCGCCATACTTGATGTAAGTAGTGGCTGATAGCAGAGTGAGAGAACATGGAGGCACATCTTGTCTGCAGATACAAGGAAAAGAATGTCAGATTCCGGAAAAAGAATATGTTGACAGAGCATGCCATCCCAAACCACAAGAAAAAATTAGGAATCGTCTCATATTCAGACAATTAAGGACAAAATGTCTTTGGAGAGAGCAGTGTTTTCAATAAGAGGCATGCACGACCATGCTTGCAAGATGGAAGCCTGCTAACCATTCCCTAGCAACCCTGAAGATGTTTCCTAACAAGGAAGTGCCCAACTCAGGACACACAGCTCCCATCAGCAACAGCTGTGTGAGCATTGTTTCAGGCTGGCAGCCTCCACAGCTCTGGCAAAGAGCCTTGTGGAACAATATTTCCAGCAGTATCTACCAGGGACATGATACGACATAATTATGTTGCTGCCTCTGCTGTTATTACTATAAGTATCATTTACTGAGTGCCTACTCTGTGCGCTGCAGCTTACTGGAAACTTTATATATATATATATATAGATAGATAGATAGATAAACATATATTTATTTACTTTATATATATAATTAAATATATATTTATATATACCATATATATACTTTATATATAACTTTATGAATAAATATAAGTTTATTTATATGTATATGAAAATTTATATATATTATATATATATATCTCCTTGATTTGAGATTATATATATTACCTCATTTAATTCTCACACCAAAAAGGAGTAACACGCTCTACTCTCTGTTGCATTTCAGGTACATATTATACCTATTACATAAATAATATACGCACTTTATGCCGAATAAATATCTTCCCACTAGACAGAACCTTGCATCATTATCTATTATTCTAGCCAATGGTGCTGGACTAAAGCTTAAACAAAAGTGTATGATCTGAGCCACCATGGCAAAGAAGCTCTGGAAACATAGCAAGTGCAAGTGAAGAACTGAATTTTAATTTAATTTATGTAAGTCATATTTTGACTCCAGCTGGGGGAGCTGGTCTCTGCTTCCTGGAGAACTATGCCATATACCTGACCTACAAGAAGTTTCTGATGTGCTCGGCCTGGCTACCTGCCTCACAGTTACTCCTAGAGACTTGAACAGCCTGATCTGCTGTGTTCCAGGAGTGTGGGTCCTCACCCAGGACAAAGACATCACTCCAGAAAAGAAAGAGACCAGTGGGCCAGGCATTGGCCAATAACTTGTAGCAGAGAGGAGGTGGAGTGACCAATAGGTAAGGGAGAAAGGGAGAGCAGGATGGTAGTAAATGGGTGCATCATTGATGGGAGGGTCATACCTAAGGAGAACAATAATGATACAGACCAATACAAAATTGACAATAAAAAGAAATAAAAAATTGACAAAAATGAAAATAATATATATAAATTTAAGTAATGTTTTGAATTTGATTTAAGTTCATGTTAATATAAATTTAATTTGCTCCATGTAGCTAGTGACTAACATGTTGGACACTACGAGTATAAGACTGAATCCACAAGACTTGCCAATACCAGAAGCAGGGACTGATCCTGGGAAAATCTGGCTTTAAAAAATCACAGTAGTTGGGATATCCTAAAGAACAGTGTTGCATTTGTGTCACTAGAGCTTTGCATTTGTTGTACGTGAGAGCACAAACTGCTGGTACAGCAGACGATCTTATCTATACAAACTCCACCCACAGGTAGTGGTGCTTGCAGTGAATGCAGGTATCAGAATTCCCTGGCAACCACCATCGAACCAACAACGAGGTGGGAAGCAATGCAACTAGAGAAAGGATCGTGCTGGGTATTTTCTGTTGTTTTTTTCCAGGTCTACTCTCCTTTGTTCTTCTTCCTGTGCTTTTCTCAGGGACCTGGAAATCTAGGAATTGTTTTTCGTGGTTTCTTTGCCCTTAGTTTCAGGGGGAGTCTAATCAGTACAAACCTCTGAGAGAAACTTGAAGGGTAAGAGAGAAAGAGTTTCAGGTCTTATCCCTCCCACGGCATAGTCCCAGATCACATCAGTCCAAGCTAAACAGCTTTTCTAACAGACTCTCCTCAGCTACCAGTGCCCCAGGTTCCTGGAGGTAACCTTCCTTTGTCCCTTCAGCTTTCCACTACCATCAGCCTGGGTTAATTCCTTGTCTCTGTTGGTTTTCCTTCTCCTTGCCCACACTTTTCTAAATAATTCTTTTATGAAATTCTCTTTTGTCACTTGCTTGGAATGTGTCACTTGTTTCTTCCTGGAGAATCTGATGGATGTTCCTATTCTTGACATACTCAAAGAATAAGAGGTACTAGCTCACTTGTGAGTGAACAATAAAAAGATGACATGGCACTTCATTATGTGGTTATCACATATCCTTAGGCACACAATGTGCTCATGTGGCAAATGATACATGGATGCAATACCAAGAAATAATGACTGATGATGGTCTGAACTTGATTTTATTATTAAAAAGACCCCTCTATGAACAGGGACATTCACTACGACATTCTTTTGTATGTAAAAACATCAAAACAAAAGCAGAAGTCTATCAGAAGCAAAGTAGATCACAGCACTTCTTTCATTAGGAAAACTGGCCATTTTTAAAATGAGGAATATCTTTAAATATCAAAATGAAAAGGTATCTATGGACTGTGTTTGAGCCACAGGAAACCTGTTAATGTTACAAATAACATAGTCATAGAAATAAATAGTCATAGAAATAAATCTGAATTAATTTAATCAACAAATACATATTGGGGATCTATAGCCACATGTTGCTTAACAACATTTATAGCAATGTCAGAATGCATAGGTGGGCCTTGGGGACTCGCCCTTACAGTCAGGGTCTGGGGCAGGCTAGACCAGCTAGTTTGTGTCATTACACTCTATGACATTCACACAGCATGCAATTGCCTGAATATCTCTTAGAACACACCTCCATGACGGAGTGACACGTGACCACGTGTGTCATATTTCTAAGGTCAGGGGATTCAACAGGAATCACAGACACAAATTCTTACTCTTGAAGCTTGTATTCCATTAGTAAAAGAGAGACAATAAGGGGGATTTGTCAAACGCGTAGTGTACAAAGGTGAGATGCATAGAGGGGCTGGGTAGAAAGAGTCCTACAGGGGAAACAATGTCGGACAAGACAGTCTAGGGAAACCTCACTGAGAAAGTGAATTTTGGGGAAAGACCTGAAGGAACTGAGATGGTCTAAGCACAGGATCAGCAAGAGTTAGGAAATTCCTTGTCAGTCCAGGTCACCAGGCAAAGGTCACTTTGTACATCAGCTTATATAAGCTTACATAGGACCCAGGTGACATGAGAATAACATCTGTGACAGACTTTCACAGGAATCTGTGTTACCAGAGGTGTGTTTCTTGAAGACCTCCCTGGAGAAGATGAGGAGTGACTGACAGACTGCGCTAAGGCATGGAGATCAGTGCCAGCACAAAGACATTCCTGAAGATCCCACCCCACATTGAATAACACTGCAGGACTTAGCCTCATCATCCCCTCAGAGGCAGTTTCTTGGAGTCTGTTCTTGTCAGAAGGAAATAAATAACTGTAGTTGGTGCACTCCATTTGGCAGTGGCTTCAATTGGACTGAGACACCCATCAGAATGATACAGGGTTGTGACACAGTTGAAAATTCTATTGGTGCCAAAATACCCTGGTGGGTGGGGTTGGAGAGAAAGATGCTCAAGAAGAAGTGAGAAGAGCCAAAAGGCAGATAAGAGGAAGGAGCTGGAAAAAAGAAGAAGGAAGGGAAAGGAAAAAGACAAGAATGGTGGGCTGAGAGAACAGGCCCACATGGCCTGGCCAAGTAAGCCCCCTGGAAGAGTGAGCTGGAGGTGGCAAGGAGCCATGGTGATCACCAGAAGAGTAGCGAGTGTGGAGAGTGTGGCACCATAGCAAGGTGGCATAGTGACTGATACCAGGAGATGGCCAGGGATTTGGAAAACTGACTTGTGCATCAGCAATTGTGGAAGACATTTGAAGAGTGTTGGAGAAGCAGAGCAGCACAGAAACACTGGAGAGAGAAGAAGCAAAGAGAAAATCCTGGAGAAAGACTGGACTTTGCAGAATGCCTGACTCAGGTTTGGAGGGGCAAAAGATACCATCATGGACTTATGTCTTTGGGACCTTTGGGACCGAAAATGGTGACTGGGGTAAGATAACTGGTTTGTAGCTTTGAAAACTTTTCATTTTCTGGTTAATTTCCCTTGTTAATAAAACTCTGTTGCTGAACTGCATTTGAGTAGCAACTGCTATGCGTGGGTAAAGAAAACTGGATGGCAGAAGCTGCATTTTGAGAGTTGTTTTTTTTTTCCTGTGGCTTGTTGGCTGGAAGCTTCTACCCCTTTTGAACTGAAATCAAGAAGACCAAACTCATTGGTGCAGTCACAGGGTTAAGGCATGAACATACCTGGGTAAAGAACATTCAGGTAGAGGGAATAAGAAGTGTACAGATGCCGAGACTGCCATGACACACTGAAGAAGGTAATGAAATCACTGTAGCTGGAGCAGAGTGATGACAAAGGTCCTGAAAGAACTTCAGGAGACATTTAACTATGTGCTCCCATGTGGATTTAAAGGGACCTAGAAAAATACCCACTAAACACATACAGTAATTACTCCTCGTGAATGTGGCAGATCCCTTACTTTTTTTGGAAAAGATATGCAGCTTCAGTTTTATGCAATGATGTATGGCCTAAAGGATAAAAATAGATGACTTTTAACACCGGTCTGTTCTCTCAAAGGAGAATCACAAAGCAGAAGACCACATATCTCTCCCCAAACATCAGCGCTTACACCGAAAGTAACTCAAGATATTTTTGATCAAAATTACATATTAATGGTAGAGGTTTATTCTGAGTGTTAAAAGCTTCTCACAATAGCCTCCTGCAATGGGTCAATTCCAAAGGCCTGCTGTAATAATGATATCCCTGCACCAGTCTCCCCACCCCTTGTCTTGCTAGACACAATAGTCCTTGACAGTGGATTTGCATTTATTTCTACTGCATTTAGAGATTTTTATGGGTGAAAATGAGATGTCACTCTCGTGGTTCATTAAGCAAACTAACAGCCTTAACAGAAGCCAGGAATGGCCTGAAACAAGATGTTAGACAACAAACAACTGGTTAGATTCTCCATTGTCCGTGTAACTACACATTCAGTGAAGGTCCTGGGGACCCTTGAGACAGCATCATAAAGCTGACTCCAGCTGACCTCTAAGCTGAACTTGAGATTTCATTCTGTCTCACGCTTAGTGGTTTTTTAAGAACTATGGGAGTTCTCTCTGCCTTCACCCTTCACTTCCTTTTCTCCACCTCCCCATTTCGCGTCAACTCACATCCATATTTGCCCGCATTTCTTTCCCCTCAGCAGCATAATTTGTACATCTCTCGCCTCTCAAATTCCAACCAGCTTCCCCTTCTCTCCTCTCTGATCTCTCTTCTGTCTCCCTGTTTCCCCATTTCCTATGTATCTCTCTCTAATTTACATCAAAAGTCCATGGATTTGAAACACATTTTGTAGATGTTTTACTCTTTCATCTTCTTTCTTTAAAAGGAAAAAGAAATAAATTTGGGACTATAGTGCAAGCCTGTCGTCCATCGCTGGGAGACTAGAGGCTTGGAATCGTTTGAGTTCGCAGGTTCGAGACTACCCTGGGCAACATAGTGGGACCTGGTCTTGTAAAAGCAGCTGGGCATCATGGCAGGTGCCTGTAATCCCAGCTACCTGGGAGGCTGAGGCTGGGGATTGCTTGAGTCCATTGTACCCTGGGCAATTTGATTCTGTGGTACCCCGGGCAACATAGCGAGACCTAGTCTCCAAAAAATAAATAGATTAATTAATTAATTAGGGACTATAAATATAAGTTAAAGGATTTTTTTGTTTATTTTTGAAACAGATGAAGGGATGCAAAGGATTGTCTAGGCGGCTTCCTATCACGATATTTGAGGTCAAAGTGTGTACTGCGCAAGGACTTGACGGGAGGTAACGCTGCAGTTGTTCTGGTGACCAGAAGTAAGGCGTTCATTTAAAAGTCACCTTTAGAAGAAAATGAGAAATATGGGAAATCTATTCCTGTGCCCACAGCAGACATCACAACCAGCTACACCCAGCCCATCAATTCTAGTTGCAATTTCCGAGTCTTGCTCAACATGGCACCCCAGGCAGCCACTGCCATTCGCTGACATTGAGGGTAAATCTGTATCATCCTTCTGCCCTAGTCTCATCTAGACTCATTTGACCTTGAGACTGAACTGCCCAATTTTCCAGGACCGCGAGACAAGCATAGGTAGTTATGTCTCCCTACTCCTAATGGAGTAACTCAAAACTGTAACCTGGATGAATTGGCTGGGACTTTTCGCCAGGGTTCCAAAATTTCATGATAAAATTTTAATAGTTGTTAAAGATTCTAGAATTTTCCCTCTGCCATTACCTCTTCTCCACCTGGCCAAGTTTCTCTGGCCATGCGTAAATCCATCAGGAAAGGATACATATCTAAGGTCCAGTGTCCAGACATCAGGAAGAGCTTGCTCATGATCCACCTCTTCGGTTACTTCTCTCCTGGCCCATCCTGATATTCAAGATGACCTACTGTGTGTTTTGCCCCAGAGCCCCGTGATTGCTGTCACCTTCCAGTGACTTGGTGTTTTCCTAATGCAACCAGGTCTCACAACCTAGTTTTCAGTGTGAATTGGAAAAGACTCCTGAAGCTCATCTTGAAAATATGAGTCAGAAACCACAAAAAAAATCCTGTTTCTTTAACCAATTTTGTCATAAATTAAAGATAAATATTTAAACCCACGCACAAATTGTTCATCCAAGCGTTGTAACAGAGAAAATATAGAGCAACTGAAATCGCTAACAAGGAGGATCAAAACTTCCATGCGAAGTGGCTACGAAAAGTTAACTGCATGATTTTCTTTTATTGTTTTGGAATATGTTGTTAACCTTGGTGTAAATTTATAAACAGTTTAAGTGTTATCATTTTCAAAATATTACATATGGAACAACCAAAAATAACTAATGAACACCAAAAGATGACCAGTGATTACTCTTGAAAGATGGGCTATAGATTATTTTTCTTATTGTATATGCTTTATTGTTGTATATATATTGTATTGTATATGTTTTATTGTATATGAAGGAAGGTTGCACAAAGATAAAAGGGCCTTGTTGCATTTCTTTTTTTTTTTCTTGCCTTTTGTGTGTTCCTCTCCCCTCTTTTCCTTGTCCTCCCTCTGGTCACTCCATCTCTTCCTTCACTGCCAGGTATTGGTTCATTTTTAGTCCACTGGATTCTTCCTTTTCTTCCTGGAGCCATGTCCTTTTGCCAGGTGTAGACGTGTTTTCCTGGGGCACAGCAGTCTGTGCTTGGTTTTCCAGGTGTATCTTTGCATGAACTGGCTATCCGCAACATAGATTATTTTTATTGTCCTCTTTTTTGCTTATCAGTTCACAGACTTTTTATTTTCCAAAATGTATCTATGAAATGTTTTAAATCTCAAAACAATAAAGGTTGTTCTCGTGTTAATGAGAGCCTCTTTTTCACAGGGGATGGTACTATGTGGGATAGAGTACAGAAAATGCTTACATGTTGTGATCTATTACATGTTATAATCATATTAACACAGTCACTTTATCTTGGGGATCTTGGAATTCTTCCTACAATGTTTAAGAAGGAGGAGGGCTGCTGATACTGAAAGAGAGCTGCCCATGGCTATAAAGAGCCATTTGGTTGGATCACTTACCTTGTGATTGTGAATGATGTGGAGGGTAGGGATGCTTCTGGTTCACCCTTGTCTCTTCCTGTGTAGCAGTACCGCAGTACCTACTAAACAGGCAGCTGTGGGCCACCAAGGGAAAAGTTCATGTCTGAGTCAAGTACTTTTGTGAGTTTTGTCCAAATCCTTCTCTCGTTGAATATTTATTTACTTTGCTTTTTACCTACATCTTTATTTTCTTATATCATCGTACATTTTGCGCAGTAATTGGTTTCCCCCTCAGGTATAGCCTCCATGTGTTCTGCGCCACTATATCACCTAGGAACCATCACCCACCCATATTCCCGTGGATTCTTCCCTGTTCTGAAAACTGTCCCTCCTACTCTTGTACTAGCAGCTTCCAATCTGTGGTCCGCCAGCTTTTCCTTGGCCTTGTGTTTGGTTTCTCTATATTTCTTCTATAAATAAAACTGATATTTAAACTCATGCTTTTGCACTCATAGCAGCACAGCCTTCATGTGAATGAGAACTAGAAGGACCATGTTAGATACATATTTCTGTGTCCGCACCCTCACACCCTCTAGTGAATGTAAATTAACCATTGGTTGTTTCACTCACTCTGAAGAGTCTACACACAGTATCTTTTCTGCGTGCAACAGCAGAAGGTTCAAAAATTTCAGAATAAGAATCAGAATATGGATAAACCCCAAAAGATCAGTAAGTGTAAAGTGTACAGCTGTGGTTCTCCAGGTCCTCTAGGACCTCCTTGCCAAAGATGCCACAGGAGTGAAGTTATTCCAGGTCATACCATGAGTTTGGTGAGTCAGGGCCCTTTTATCTTTGTGCAACCTTCCTTCATTAGCCAGATGACAGATTAAGGATAGATAGATAGATAGATAGATAGATAGATACATACATACATACATACATACATACATACATACATACATACATAGATTATTGATAGAAAAGCACATAGTTTTTTGCTTCATTGATATAAAGATGAATGAAGTCTAGGCTCCATTCATCATCATATATCCACTATTAATTTATCATTTTCTTATTTCCTTTTGACTTTAAAAGAATCAAAATGAAACCATTTTGATGGGCCACTGGAAATAAAATGTGCTACAGGCACTATGCTTACCATGCCTCAAGACTGAATCAGTGCCAGCATCACTCAAGAACTTAACACTACACTCTCTTGGGTCTTATCATAGGTTTAATGAACCAGAAACTCAGCAGTGTATGTTCTGACAAGACCTACAGGTATTCCAAGTCACAGTCAACTTTGAGGACAGCTGGTTTAAGCAATTTAAAACTAAATAAGAAGAATCTTTCACCATAGAATCTAAAAATTCCCCATATCAACTAAAACTTTTATGGATGGGATAGGCAAGTGACCTTCCCTGCAGGGGTCTGTTTTCAGAGGTCATAATAAATGTCACTTTTGACTATTTTGTCAAATTTGGCATTTCCATATAAATGTTTCAAACCTTGAAAAAAATCATATAATGATCCAAGCCACTAAGACTTTAAATAGTTCAATGCTAATAAATTTTATCTTGGGAGAAGACAAAGTTACATGTGTTCTGCCCATAGTCTACACAGGTCTGCACAATCCATGTGTGTTTTTAAAACATTTGCTGCATTATTTATACATAATCATGCAATAAACATCACAGGGCTTATGAATTTGTGCCACATCACTGTCTATGAAACATTAAAAAAAAGATAGTACTGAATTAAGAATAGTAATGTAGTTTTTCCCATCAGAAATGATTGATTAGAGCATAAATACGCTCATAAATATGGCAGTTACCATGAAAGGGATCTGAGCTTTGTTTGTGGCAGGGAGCATCAAAAGAAATGTAGCTTGTGACTTATTATAATATGGTAGCATTTTCTGAATGGTGACAGGAAGTTGCAGCTGTAGTGTGGACACATGTGCATGACACATGCAGTGAAACCACACAGCTAGTAGATTCGGAGTTGTGTGCATGTGTGCTTTTTGTGTGTTCCTATGCAGCTTGATTCAGCTGGGTGCAATGTCCTGTATTCTCAGCGTTTCATGTGAAATCATGCATAAACAAATGCAAAAGAATCCCCTCATGGAATAAATTCATATTGTCAAACAAGCATCATAGCAAAGCTAACTCTGTATGAATATTTGTGGTGAGATATAATAATTCCGTATATCAATTCCATAGCTAAGTATTAATCCTACATCTGAAAACTGATCTCCATATATTCTGTGAGTTCAATGCTATTGTTCTATATACAATATTCAGCAAGAAAAAACAAGGCTGAGATTGGTATGTGCGTGTCCATTTACATTAATAAATGATAAATTCTACTAGAAATAATAGTGTATTATTAAATGATGATCCCAGAAAAGTTAAGTTGTATGTGAATTCAAAGCATTGCAGTTGTGAACAGATCTACATCCATTAACTCTAAAAAGTGACTAGCAATCACATTAGTAATTTGGTGGGTCTCTCACATTGGAAAGAAACTTTGGAATGAAATCACATTTTTATTTGTTGTTTAAAATTGAGACACAAGTTTTACTAACATATGAAAATAAATGTTTCTAGGTTCTCATATTATGACACCAATCACTGCTGTTTTGATCTTTGCCCGACAATTGTTTTAAGGAAGCGGATACAAACCATCCTTGCTTTTCATGGTTCTAGTATACACAATCTTTGGTTGCTTAGCTGAAAGCATTCCATAAAGTCCAAATGTCACTGCTAGCTCTACAGTCAGCACCTCCCTATATAAACAATAGACTGACATCACAACCAGTGACACATCACACTAATGATGTGTCATTAGTGACACATCGCTTCTTCAATGACACATCCTCATGTGTGTTATTCAGCCCATTTATAGACAGCAACGCATGTAGTTGTGTTGCCATCCTTGTCTCCAAGTGATAAATCCATGTGGCACTTTAGAACAGATAATTAAAAAAGAAGGGAAACGGCCAAAAAAAGTGCGATTGCAGCAAAGAATAAAAAGTGGCAGCACGGTGTAGAGTGAACGATAGATTCAAGCTCTTTCCCCCGTTAGTGGGTATGGTGTTGTGCCTTTCCCATGATTGTGTGTACACCTGGATCTAGTGGATGTGCACATGCGTGAGTGGGTTCTCCTGGGCCTGGGAGGCAACAGTGAAAGGGTGGCATCACCCTGGGGGAGGGGGGAGAGGAAGGAGAGAGGAGCAACTGGGGCGCTTGTTTCTTATCATCAAAAACCCAAAAGATAATCCATGGGCTCCAACACTCTTTGTCCGCGAAATCTCAGTGACCTATGAGGACTGGTTTGTTGACCCAGCAGTTGGCATCGTTGGCAGGAATCGACAGGGACAGGGAGAAGGCGGCTCTGCAAAGGGAAGTGGTTTCCTTTTAGTAGCTCTATGAAATGAAGAATGCTCAAAGGTGAAATAAGCCAGAGAGGGGCAAATACTGCAAGATTTCAGGGAAAAAGAGGGAGATTGTGGTTGCCACCGGAGTGGTGGTGGAAGGACAGGGGAGGGGGATGAAAGTGGTCTATAGGTACAAATTCCAGTAATGAGGAAGTACTAGCCCTGGAATATATAACATAGCCAGCACTGCCAGGTGATATTTTTGGGAATTACTAAGAGCAGCTTCTAAAGGTCCCATCAAAAGTGTGCATTATCAGGCTTTTTCCTTCTTCAGTCTGTAGAAGCAGCATGTGTAGTATGGTATCTTCCCCATGATTGTGCAGCTCAGGGGGTGTGCACCTGTGTAAGCGTGCACTCCTGGGCCTAGGAGAGAGAGGATAAAGGGGCACAGAAAGCACAAGAGTGCTCAAGTATGAGAGAGAACAAAGGAGAATACTAGAGAGAGAGAAAGTTCAGAGACAAGAATGTCAAGATTCCCAGGGCCTCACCTGCCTCCCTTCCCTCCCAACCCTGGTCCTACTTGGCCTGGTGTATATGTGTAACTGCTAGAACCAACAAAGAAGCTACCCAAATTAGCCTACCTCTTCACTACAATTGACACCACGATGAGGATGTTATTGCTGGAGAGCTCCATCTGCGGGTCTTGCTCTCTTCATTCCACCTTGAATCTGTGCTATACCAGGAGGTATCTCAGGCCATCTCTTGGGCTAGGGGGTGTTCTCAGTAGGTAGGAACAGGAGCCTATCTAAGGCCTAGAAGCAAGCACAGGGCAGGGAAAGCCAGAGTCCAAGCACCTGGAGAAAGATCTAGAAAGACAGAGAATGTGGGTAACAGTCATGGACCCTTATCTCACTGCCTCCTCCCCAGCAAAGAGGGTACAGATGCCAGAAAAGCACTGGGGGCCAGGTCAGAGACCTCGGGGTCAAGGGCAGTGCTGAAGAGGCTGCAGATGCCAGGTCTCTGCAGCACAGCGAGCACAGCTTGCACAGCTCATGTGCCAGGCACAGGGTCATGGGTGAAACCCGAACTGAGACTATCGCCATTAGGAAGCACACCTGACCTGCGGCTCAACTTTGCTAATACAAACGTGTCCAGGGAGGAAGAGTCAGATTAGTAGGCTGATCTGTTGACATGATAAAAAGAAAACAGTCGCTCACCTGCCTCCCACCTTTCCTCCTACCTCTTGTGTCTGTGTAACCACTAGAACCAATAAATAAAGCTAGACTGATTGGTGAGCCTGATGCTTGCATTACAGTCGACAACGCGGGTTGGTTGCCCGTACAGTTATACAAACAACATTTACTTCGTAGTATGAGTTGCATGAATAGAACGAAACGAGTGCTATTCAAACTCTTCTTGGTGTCTTGTTTTTATAAATAAATAAGTAAGTAAGTAAGTAAGTTAAGTAAGTTAGTAAGTAAATAAATAAAGCTCTCAAAACTTCTAATGTTTTAAAATACTGTGTTCTGCAGCCTTTCCAATCCAGGTAAGTTTGTCATTGTTCTAGCAGCTGAAGAATGTCAGAGCCCTTGGCATCATCACTGAATTTTAATAGTGAACAGGGAGAAAGAGCCAGCAGGGAAATAGCCACTTGAGGGTGGGTACCCCTTTTAGCCCTGCCTCCTAGGATCAGGTGTGCCCACTTAGGCATGCACACACCCAGTGGGCTGTATAAACAATCATGGGGGGGTGGCAATACCACAGGTGCTGTTCATAGAGGCTAATGGCAAATGTTTCTGAAAAACCCTGATAACTCATTTACCCTCCAGTGGGCTAAATCAATGTTAGTCTTACTGATTTTTAAATGACCTTATACATTTACCACCAACAGGAAGATGAATGTTACATTAACAGTAACTTGAACAGTAACGTCAGTATTTTGCAAAAAAAAGATTTTAAAGGTCACAGAAAAATGAGAATTTCTCCATTGATTATGAAGCTATATAGCTTTGCTCATGTCAGCTTCCAGTTATTTTTACCATCCCACATGACGTAAAGCAAGGAGACCAGTATAACCCATGAAAATCTTAAATTAATCATAGACATATATTATGATATAGAATGTTAATATTTTTAAGAAACTAGGATGTTTGTGTTGCCTACTGTGATGAATGTATCCTACATTACTGGTCTAATTTTCACATAATCACTTGTTGAAGCACCCTGAAAGCTACCCACTACACATGAATTGTGAACCCACTTGAACTCCTCTAAGGTGATCAATTATTTTGGTAGAACATACATAGGAGGAACTTAAAGGGGATACGGGAAAACAGTCCAGTTACTGAAAGTAATATATCCCACCATCTACAAGAAGTCTTGGACCCAAACTTACCATCAGTCACTTGATTTTTCAATTAGAAATTATTTAGTTCAAATATTTTAGTAATATGCTGTATAATATGTCAATTCATTTTAACACCTGTGAAGAATTATTTCTACTACAAAGAAGAGAAAGATTTCTAACATCTCCTTAGGATTCTATGTCATAATTTTAAAAAGGGGAAAAGAATTATGCAAAACTAATCTTAGCAGTGATTTCTAAAACAACCATAAAGAATTATTGGACAGAATTGGTTTTTAGAAAATAATAATTGATGCTTTGAGCATTATCATTTTAATAATTATTTCCTCTGCTTCATTCCCTCAGTCATTCCCTCAGTCAGTAGGCCAGCTCTTCTTTAATCAATTGGTGTTAAGTGGGATTTTCAGATAGGTTATTAATTAGATTTACATGCAACTGTCACCCTCTGTATTTCACATTGAAGGCTTGGTGCAGGCTTTTACAATGAAGTCAGCTCCAATTGTAAAATAATAAACCTTTGGAGGACATACTCTGTCTTCCTACCAAACACTCACTGGTAGTATGTAATTCAATGTTTTACTACACTGAGATTGTGAGAAGTTCTTTCTTACCATTGTTTGCTGCAAGTACATATTTGTGTTTGCTGCCATTGTGCTTATATGTATACACTAAATACATTTCCAATGAGTAATCTTCAGAAAAACAAAGTATTTCATTAATAAATTAGTTGCTTTATTGAATGAAGCTCAAAATTCACTTTGCTTTCCTTCTCATTTTCCCCTGTACAAAATGACAGCATTTTTTAATTGAAATGATTGAATTACCATATGTTTTGACATTGTGTAGACATTCCTTCAGCCAATATTAGACCAAATGTTATAAGAAACCTAAATCCAGACAAATTATTCAAAGATTTCTAAACTGCCACATTTTTATAGTGCAAATGACTGATTGAAATTTGTTGAGGTTCCAGAAAACCTAAAATCATCTCAATGAAAGCAATGTGTGATTTGAATATTAATAAGGAATTGGCAATCCTGGAATATGTTTGTCTTAACAGACAAATTAAAAATAAAATAATAAAAATAGAGAAATTATAACAAAAATGTGGAAAGAATAGACTGAGAAAAATAGAAGTGGAGTATATTAAATCACACTATTTGCTTAGGCTTCTGTAATATCCTCATTGGAGATCATCAATATAGAATTGTCAGAGTGTTCTTGTGTATAAAATGCTCTCATATAGAACTTGTGTTACCCATATTCAGAAATCTAGTTCTGATTTTGAAGAACCAGAAGGAACTTGTGATCATAACTCTGGAAAGCAGAGTACATGGACTGAGTCCTCTCAGGGAACATTAGATGCTAATATCTACAATCAACCTGACCGTCCTTCAAGAGGCCATTTTGATTCTGATGGGAATAATCCTATTCTAGAGAAACAAAAAAAGGCTGTTTCCTCTGGGTTGTCAAGTGTAGAAACACTGTTCCATGAATGAATGGCATTGTTTTTAAAAATTTATTTATATATAAATTTCACATCTTTACTCCCCCAACCTCCCCTTCCATCCCCCCCTTCCCTCCTGTCCATTGTTGTGTGCTTCAGTTTGGTGCTCAGCCTGTTTTGTCTTTTCTTCATGGCTTTTATTTACTTTTTTTTTCATTATGTCCGATATATTAGTAAAACCATTTGACTTCTGTCTTTCTCTTTTTGACTTGCTTCTGCTAGTATGATTCCTTCTAAGTATATCCATGTTGTCAAAAAGTCGTCGAATTTGTCATTCTTAATTGATGAGTAGTATTCCATCGTGTATAAATACCATATTTTTTTTCAACCAGTCATCTGTTTTGGGGCACTTGGGTTGCTTCCATGACCTTGCATTGTCTTAAGTACCTACCATGTTCTGAATATGGTCACCATTATCTATATTATTTTACTTAAGATCTTCACACCTACCTTATGCAGTATGTCTACTGCATTTTCAAAATTAAGAAAATAAGAATCAAAGTGGTTAAGTGCTGGACTAAAAAAATTGAATAAAAAAGCAAGTTAGAAAGGTTATCTGCAAGATTATATAAATCAGGTACTTTTTCAAAACCTACAAACTGTAGTGCATATACCTAGACATACAAATATATGCACCAAATATTTCAGGATATGGTTGGCATGATGCACACCAGATTTGGGATGGTTCTTTTCTGGAGGAGGAAAGTGGGGTTACATGGACATGCACACAGGGAATTCACTCCATATTTTTCTCTTTTAATTTGAAGATGGAAAATGAACCTAGAGGTAACCCTTTGTCTCTTCCTCCACACAGTTTTGTTTGCCAGAAATGTTATGTCAGGATTAAAAAAGTGAAGGTGAATCTCAGTCATTGGCTTAAAGTCACAGAGCTATTAAAAAGGAAGAAGAGCTGACCGTGACCCCAAATTCGCTGATGTTACAGTTCGCATTCTCCACATCATGCTCTGCCCCATAAGACAACGCCAAGTTTCTGAGAATGAAGGTGTTCATGGAGACTTTCCTGGTCACCATGCACCTTCAAGCCAGGGTGGAACAGAGAGGAAAAAAAAAAAACAGTTCTGTGTTGTACAGTGAGGAAACCTCTCCTTAGGCAAAGGAACCTTAGCAAAAACCCCTTTCCTCACTTCTGCAGCTGCTATAAGCAGCCTTTCCCACACAATGCAAGGATATTTTATTTTATTTTTTTACCCCTGCTCCCCCATATGTTATTTAAAAAAAAATCTTATTAGCACTTCCTATAGTAACAAAGCTAAGCACTTAGTTGTAAAGCTCATAATCATTACTTTTCTTAGGGATAACGTCTAGGATAACTGGATGCTGGCTGCAGAATTAACTTGTGATATACTTTAAATGGCTATGAGATCAAGGTCTTAAAACTGACTTCTCACGGTGGTTCTCTCTTTCCATTCCTCCCTTCAATCTCATGTATGGGTCACAGAGAAGGATGATTGGAATTGAACCTGGGAATATATGAATTCACACTTTCTGCTGAGCACAGAGGATTTATTGTTTCTGACTCAGCTGATCAGTGTGTTCCTAGCATGAACCCCTGTATAGAGCACACAAGACAGCTAGTATTGTTGAATTGAATATGAGAAATATTACATTTTATTTATTTGCTTAAGGGATGCAGCAAAGTTCAGTTGCTAGTATCTTAGCAAAGAGTCAGCTGTTGGAAACAAGGTTAGCAGATTCATTCCATACCTCTGGAATTTTTGCCCAGTTGGCACTTGGAAGTAACTACCTATCCTGTCTTGATTCAGTTTCATAAAAGTGGAAACAATTTTAATGACTCTCACTTAAAGCATTATTGTGGAAGTTAAATAAGTAATACTTCTGAAATGCTTAGAATAGTGCAAGGCATACACCATAAGGGCTCAATATGTTAGTGAGAATTTAGACCATTTTGGTTGCTACTGGTCAATCTTTGTTTTCATGAGTGAGGTGGGTAGTGTTTCCGCCTTGTTAGTTTCTGCGCACGTTTTTTTTTTTTTTTTTTTAATACTATATAGAGCTACTCACTTTTTTTTTCTTATCAAATTTCCCTTTCTTATAGCAAAGTCACCATTCGCACAGTATTGCAGAAGAAAAATGACTTTAATCTCAAAGGCAACATTAAAAAATAGGGAAAAGGGAAACAAATCAATAAAGGCAAAGGCCATAGAAACAGATGCTTCAAGCACACAGCCATTCTCCAAGTGTTGGGGTTATACACACAGCTTGGGGAAAAAAATGGGGATAAGCAAGATATCTAGAAGGGACATGATTTGGGGAACAATATCGTAACAATTTTACACGTGGAACATTTTAAACAAGACAAGTCACCAAAAAGTCTTGAAATAAAACACCATATCCAGAGATTTCATTTCCTAGTAATGTGCTTTCCTTTCCATAGGAGGCAGATTAAATACTGGCAGCACAAACACACACCCTGACAGTCACACCCACACTCACAGTCACACACATATATCCTCTGGATCAGTGATAGTCTCCTACTCTTCATCGTAGGGAAATTTAAAGGTTGCTTAAGAAAAATTAGTGAAGCCGGGCATGGTGGCTGGTGCCTGAAAGCTCAAGCCTATGAAGTGGTTGGGGCTAGGGATTGCGATTTGAGTCACGCTCGGGGTAACACAGTGAGACCTAGTCCCAAAAAATAGCTGGGCATGGTGGTGTGCACCTGTAATCCCAGCTACCTGAAGCTGAGGCTGGGGATTGCTTGAGTCCATGGTACCCCAGACAACGTGAGCCTGCAGTTCCATGGGCAAATAGCGAGACCTAGTCTCAAAAAAAAACAAAAAGAAAGAAAGAAAGAAAGAAAAATTAGTGAGCAAGACTGAAGACTGAGGTTACTGTAAGCACCCTAATCATTATTCCTCCTGTCTATTATCAGATATGGCCAATGTCAGTTACTATGAAGTTTTAATCACCTTCGGAATTTGTAATGACTTTCAAATTTAGGAAGAAGTTAGTGAAATGCATTTCTTAGGGTACAGGATTTGAAACATTTTTACCATGCTCCCCAAAAACAGTTCATCCCCAAGACTTTTATCTCATTCTATTTTTTATCTTAATTGTGACCCATTAAATTTATTTGCACCACCCACTAATGGATATTGCTCCACTGTTTGAAAGACACTGTCTTAAGATACTCTGTGCAAACTTTCCCATGCAGCCCCGGGAGTGGCAGAGAGAAGGGAAAATTGTGTGGGTTGGAGGAGGTTGAGAGCAGGAATATGCGGGTGTTGCCAAAACACAATACTTCTTTGCAATTTCTCCGCTTCACCTTTAAGATCTGATTTGCCATTAGAGGCTAAGCAAGGCCGTTCCTTTTCTATAAAAGGCTTGAAATCTCCCAGTATAATAAACCAATATTTCAGGGACTCGGCTCTCTTATCCTGAGGCTGCTTTTGCTAAGGAGAGGACATGGCAGTCTGCAGAGAGAGCTGTCCCAGATGATCAATTCTTCCCCAGGTTGTCTTTGAACCTATCACCCAAGGGCACAGGGCCCTTGGGTGGTGTGACAGCTATTCAGCAGAGGTCACATGGATGATCTCACTGCAATGAGGACAATTGCCTCTAGTCCCTGGTCTCACATCTGGGTAGGGACCCTTTGCCCCCTACAGCACTTACAGGCCTGAGGACTGGGGAAGCAGGAGTCCAACTGGATGACTCAGCCCCTCATTAGCTCACAGGGTGCCTGTGAGGCCTTGGGACCAGCGCTGGGGCACAAAGGGCAGGGGTCATACTCACAGGTTTCCCCAGCGAGAGGCCAGGAAGAGACGGTCCTGATGAGACAGATGATGAATGTGGAGCCTCAGAATCAATCATGTTGATGGGAGAACATGTGCATTTCTCTTTTCCCATGCAATAGGCTTAATATCATCCTTCCCGGAATCAACCATCATCCAGATCACGGGCCAGATGGAAAAGGGAGAAAGAAGGAAATAAACTAAAGGTGGGAGAACCGTAGACATTTTATTATTTTTTATTGATTGTACATATATCTACATCTATATACACGTATATCATACATCACCGTAGGCATTTTATAAGCACTCACTTTTCTCATTTGGTAGCAAGTGATCCCCAAGGTTGCTGGGGAGCCAAATGGGAGATGAAATCTGCATCCTGTATTTTCTCAAAAAGAAACCCCTGAAAGCTTAATCTTCTCCTTGATGAAAGGACACCAACACATCCAGTTTTTGGTATATGCATACTTTCTTTTATTTTTTTTAGAGACTAGGCCTCACTATGTGGCCCAGGGTTGTCTCGAACCCATAGGCTCAAGTGATCCCTAGCCTCAGCTTCCCAGGTAGCTGGGATTATAGGAATGTACCACCATGCCTGGCTGTTATATGCATACATTAAACAAAAAAATCTCTTAGAGACCTCCCCCAAAAGATCTTCTTGAAAAAACAATGGCTACAGATAAAGATATAAGCAATGGAGCTTGTACAGAAAGCTTTGTTTCATAAACTTAGAGTGATAGATGGCTATAATAAACCATTTAAATGGGAGGCTAAACTTTAAGTCTCTCTCTCTTCGACTACGTCAACTATTATTTCCAATCATAAACCAGGTCCTATAACTTACGTAGATTGCAGCAGAAAGCCTTCATGTAGTCATAAAAAGGACCCTGCAATTTGAAAAAGGGGAACCTTCTCTGTTTAAAAGTACAAAGGGTTTATTGCTTTCATCAAGGAAAGAATAAAGTACATGTGGAGAAATCTGGATTTTCAGGTACCTGAACACTGTTTCTCTAGCTAAAGATGTAACTATGAATTGCACGTTGGAGAAATGATTTCAGGCAGAAGTAGCCACTGTAATAATATTTAATTACCCTCAGGAAAAAGAAATGCTCAGTTGGCCAGCATTTCAGCATGAAACCTGTAAAAGTACATGAATGTTCCTGCCTTCTGGATAATTTCTGCCTGCAGACATGTTCAAATCCTGACTTCAAAATGAAGAGCTGAAAATATTTCATCTATGAGTGTCTTTTAAATGTATGAAATTCAAGTCAAATCAGATAGCAAAACTATCTTGTTAGAAGATTTAAAAGATTATTGGATGACACATAAGTATGTTGTTGGGTGACTTATGAAATACACTTAGCTGACTGGAAAATACCACAGCTTATAGAATGCAAGTTTGGTGTTTTTTTTTTTAAGTTTTCCAAGCCAAGTGTCTGCAGATAAGAAGTCAAGGCCTCATTTTGCCTTTCTGTACAGACTCCCTTCTAAGAGTGGGCTTCTCCCCACAGAAAGCCTGTTAGCTATTCCATCACCTTCAAAGGTTGTAAATATCTTGAAAGGAACTGACAACTGTATCGATCACCAGCATGGCGTAAGTCTGTTATAAAGTAGGACATGAGCGTGTCCTAGTATTTACTGTGCTGGTTTTTGAAAATGTGTGCACTTTCTACTTTCATGCAGCATTTTCTGCTGTATTTACTCATTTCATCTGCATAACAATTATGCAATGAAAGAATATCATTCTCCTATTTTACATATGGGAACTGAGTTCCAGAAGTGGTACTGTTCCTGGGACCAGGAGAAAGTCTCCTTTATAAATTTGCTGCACTGACCACAGTCGTAATTAATGAATAATGCCTCCTTGCTCCCTTGACCATGAACTTCCTGAGAGCAGGAGATTCCTCTCCTGTATTTATCACTGAAGTTTGGTCACTGGCACAATGCCTGGCACAGAAAAGCTGTTCAAGATGGATTTGATTATGGCATGAGTGAGTGAATGAATGAATGAGTGAATGGCAAATGAATGGATGAAGAACATTTTCCAGGCTCCACAGGAAATACAAAGAGGACCATGATTTGTATTTATTTGTATTTATTTATTTACCTATTTTGTATTTATTTACCTACATCATTGTAGCCCCCCTAATTCTCCACCATCTTATCAACCATGACCTGTTCATGGTTTGTACCTGTGGGTTCTACTGGATTTCCCCTTCCTTCTACTCTGTCAATGGAAGGCCAAACGTGTTTATTCATAACTGCTTTTCAGAACTCAGCAACTAGGACTCTGGATGACTAAATGTAGCCAGGTGGCATGGGAAGATGCAATATTCTTGTACAAAGTTATTGGTTCATTCATACAGAGTTCTGGCTCCTGGGTTTGATGTTCCCCATCTTCTGCATGGGGGAACACACATCTAAACTCTGAAAGTATAAAAATTAGGATTTGAAATTTTCTCAAAATGTATCCCACGGATGACCCTATTCAGAAACTTGCTTGCATTATTACTTTTGAAAATATATGGGATATATTTTTTATATTGATTTTCTTACATCACTGTTGATTTTTAGACAGTGTTGGATTTCTCCCCCAGGTGCAATCCCTGTAATTCTCCCACTGGGATCATGCTTCTATTTCTTAAACACTAGATTTTCTAAACCATCCCAAGTTAACTGAGAGAGACTCCCTTGGGCCTGGTACCTACACCAAAATTTCAGCCAGTTGAGCTGTAGAGAAAAGCTGAGCATCTTCACAGGTGAGTGGCCTTGCTGACCATCTTCATACATCTAAGAATGATGAGACCAGGTAGGGCCTTTGAGATCCACCAGGGAGAAAGCTGAACAAAAAAGATGAAGCCATCAATAAAAACTTGTACAGCCACTGTGGAAAGCTGTATGGAGGACCCTCAAGCTACTGAACATGGATTTACCATTTAAGCAAGTAATTCCACTTCTGGGAATCTACCCATGGAACACAAAAACACTCATTGAAAAGGAAGCCTGCATGCATATATTTATTGCAGTGCTATTTACAATAGCCAAGATGTGGAAACAACCCAGATGCCTCCCAAGACAGACAAAAGGATTTGAAATTTGTGGTATATTTACACGATGGAATATTATTCAGCATTCAAAAATGACAAACTCATCACACATGACATGGATGGAGGTTGAAGGAACCCTGCTAACTGAAATAAGCCAGAAAGAAAAGACCAGTGGTCTCATTTATGTGTGGGATATAAGGAAAATAAACAAAGGGCAAGAAAAGGTTAAAGCTAAGAAACTGGTAACAACTAATGGAGAAGGAGGTAACAAGCAATGGAAGAGGAGAGGGAAATCAAGGGAGAGATGAGTATGAGGGATCAGAATGATGGTTCACAGGTGACATGGTGGTGGGAGAACTTCAGGGTATATACTGATGTAAGGACAAATATATATAGATAGATACATATAAATATATATTTATATATTTTATAACTATATGTAGATAGATAGATAGATAGATAGATAGATAGATAGATAGATAGACAGAGAGATATAATGACTTTTAAAAAAAAGAAGATGGTCCCACCGCCTCTTTGACAAAGTTAACTCAATTTGGGAGTCACGATACTGCAGTGAATAAGCCAGCAGGGATAGAATTCACACTGCCTCCTATTTATCCTCCTTTCTTCCTAGGTCCCAATAAGACCTCATGGTCACCTCTTCATCTCAATTCCTTCAGGACCTTAGTCATCCCACTGTCCATCATGGCTGTTGTTCCGTTGTCTCCTCCATCACTTTAAAATGCCCGTGCTTCACAAAAGTGACACAGTGGACATTAGCATCTTGGTTATCGTTCAGAAAACAAAGCACTATCTTGAAAGCACAGGACTCAAAGAGGTTTAAAGACTTGAGCTCTGGATTTAATGTCCCAGAGACCTAAATCTCACCCCTTCCTCATCAGACCTTTATGAAGCTACTGATTTAATTAAGCATGGGTTTCCGCATCTGGCAAAGCAAGGGTTACCCTGACAGCCAGGTGGGAGGGCTGTCCGGAGTTAAACAAAGTCTTCTACACAATACACAACTTCTAGAATTAATGTGAGTTTAATTAGGTTTTTATTTGGTGATCACTGTAATTTTAAATGATTATCTAAAAATTTTCAAGCATTATAGACACGTGTTATTTGTTTTTATCCTTATCAATGTGAATGAATTAATTGTCACTGTTATTATCAGTATGGCTTCCTGATAGTAGGTAGAGATTCTAGAATTAGATAACTTGAATGGAATTCCTGGTTCTGCCACATATGTGACTTGAGCGATATGTGGGATATAAGGAAAACAAACAAAAGGGCAAGAAAAAGTAAAGCTAACAAACTGATAGCAACTAGCAAGGCAGGGGGAGGGAAGTCAAGGGAGAGATGACTCGGCATCAGTATTACTGTCTGCAAAATGGGTATAAGCATAGTGCCCTTCTCATGGAGTTGTCAGAAACTGAAGTGAACAGCTCAGAACAGGGTGTCATGAGGCAAGTGTGGCCTAAGGGTGAGCCAGTCCTGTCCTTCCCAGCAATCCGCTTTTCTTCTTCTGCTGCTGCTGCTCTTACTGCTGTTGATGCTGTTACTGTCACTGCTGCCCCCAGCGGTGTCACCCATACTCCTGCTGCTACAACTCCTATCACAGCTGCTACCACTACTGTTGCAACTAATTTTTTTTAATTTTCTTTTTAATAATTTTTAATTGTATATATATATATTTTTTTTTTACATCGTTGTCTACCCTGAGGTTTTCCCAGCATCTTATCACCCGTGAGCCATCTTAATCTTTTGTGTCCATCCCTCCCCCGATTTTACTCTTCCCCTCTCTTGTTCTATGCTTCAGTTCTGCCAACAGTTTAAATTTTTCTTGTCCATTTGTTGGTGTGCTTTCCCGCTATTCCTCATATAAGTGAGACCATCCTGTATTTCTCTTTTTTTTTTTTTCTGGCTTAATTCCACGAACATGTTTCCTTCTAGTTCCATCCATGTTGCTTTGACTAACATAAGTTTGTCTTTTTTGATTGATGAATAATATTCCATTGTGCACATATATGTTTATTGCAGCACTATGCCAGCACTCTAGCCAGGATATGCAACTCTTATTTTAGTAAATCTTTCAGCTGTTCTTGAAACACATCCTCACCTGCTTGGCCTGAGTTGGACCCAATTCTCCCACAAGAGACAGTGTTCTGGGAGCCACACTTGTCCAACTGCCTTTCTCAGTAGTCAGCATCTGGACTTGTCGTGCCAAGCTGACTTGAGAGCACAATGTTCGCTTCCCAGGTTCCAAGAGCAGCTGGGGAAAGAGAGCACAGAATCAGCTGGAAATAGGGACCCTCTCTGGATTCCACCCCCTACACACATACCTGTGGCCTCTGCGGGCTGGCAGTGTGGTCCTGTGGTCTGCTACCTTCTGACTCCACTGAGACTTCCTGACACCTGGCAGGTGGAGAGCTGCTCTGTCAGTCACCCTGACTCCTGGTATTTGCTGCCTCTGTTTTTACTGACTCATGGTCCAGGCATGGAACAGGAAGAGGTCACGCCTTCAGAGCCAGCACAGGAGCGGGGCTGGGCTGGACTTGAGATGCCTAGTTATGGTCTCTAATCCAGTGTGAGTCCTCCATGTCCCTGAGCCATGACTTCCCAGTCTATAAACCCATTGGATCTAGCATGGACTCATGGGATTTCTGCAAAGACGTGATTAGTTAGTGAAATGATGTGACAGCCCATTGCAGGATGCCTGGCCCTCCACAGACAGCAGCTGATTTGCATCTAAATCTAACCCCTTTAATAGTGGGTCTCCAGAACCTCATTTGACCTTTGGCAGTGAGGCTAACAGAGAAACTGTACCTTGCCCACAAACGTGCCGCCTTCATCATCAGCATGAATTCAACTCTGTCTTTGCATGTTGACTCTGTTTAATCCCTTCTCCAAAGAGACCTTTTCCTGCCATAATTGCTTCTGGTCTTGCTGTGTGCCTCTGTCTTAGCAGCCAAATCTCTGCCCTTCTTCTTCTTCCCCACCCCTCATCAACCCTCCAATTGTCCTTTGGGGTGGACGTTTCATCCTTGTTCTTTTGTAAATAAACACCATTATCCAGGCAGTGTGGGGGCTGTGAGGGGGACAGCATGGTGGCCTACACTGAAAGCTCTCTCAGACTTTGTGGTCTCATCAATCTCCGTACTCACAATTCCCCCATCTTGGCCCAAAACTGCATCTCGTCGTCCGCTGTATGCTACAAGGTGATTTGGTTTGGTATACAGCTCTTCATGCATGTCTTGCTCTTACTCTTTTATTTAAACTTCATCATGAAGGAATTTGCCTGTTTTTCTTTTCTCCCATTTGGAGACTTCTGTGTTGTTAGTTCCCACACAAAGCATGTGGCGTGTTGGGTCCCGCATGTACACTGTCTTGACAAGATGACCTTTAACACTGTAAATCTGAAAGTTCTGCTGAGTCTAGATGGCGTCCAAGTCTGTCTCCACTCCAGGGTCACTGTTAGTCATGCTGCCAGAACTGTCTTTGAAAATCAAACATCACATTGTTGTGTTATTTACAATCCTTTCTTACCACCACCAGGCAGAGCACATACCCATCAGCAGCCTGCCCACCACCCTTCCTAAGCACCTGCACAGCGACCTTGACCTTTCTCAGTGCTCTCCTGCCACCCCCACACCCACCCCCAAGCTGAATGCAGTGTCCCATCCCATCAGATTTTTAGTGTTTTCAAACACACCATGTTTTCATGCCTTTCATCATGGTACTGAATTGTTCCTCCCTGGCGCACACACCCACCACGTCACACCCCCACCCCCACCCCCAAGCTGAATGCAGTGTCCCATCCCATCAGATTTTTAGTGTTTTCAAACACACCATGTTTTCATGCCTTTCATCATGGTACTGAATTGTTCCTCTCTGGCGCACACACCTACCACGTCACACCTCTTTCTGATCAGTTCTCGACAATCTGACCTTCCATTAAAGCACAATCTCTACCTTTAAGAAGAGACACTTCTTGTCCGAGGCCTTTCTTGATTCTTCAGTCCTTGAGTACATGATGTCTTTCCTTGTTCCTCCCTCCACGCTGTCCTGGTACTTGAGAGCTTTGCACATGCCTCGCCACAGCACTTGACACACTGTGGTCTGCAAGCCTGCTTGCTCACTCCCTGACTCTGCTCAGAAATCTGAGTAACAGGCTGTGCTTGTGCATAGTTCTCTCCCCAGTGAGGGCACACACCAGACTGAGGAGTCTCTCAGAAGTCATCCGATTAATGAACGGTCTGTCGTCTTCCCATTGAGACTAAGTAATTAGGAATATTTTTACAAAACTTGAAGTAGAGCAACCTGACATAGTAAACAACAAAGGGATGTTTTGTGGACAGTCAATTCCTTCCCTTACGAAGGAGACTTGTCAACTAATTATTCATTTTAATTCGAAGTGATTTCCAAACTTAAGAAAACTTGAAAACAGCAGTTCAGTTTTTTTTTTTTTTCAAGATTCAAAATAATCTTAATATTTAGGAAGACTTCAGGAATACTATGTGTCAGAGCTATGTCAATAAAATTTGTTCAAAGTAAGACTTCGGGAACAACATCAGAATCCATTAGAAGCCTATCGGTACAACAGGGCTGTAAGCCAACTTCTCCTTAATAACAAAAAAATGTAAAAATAAAATAGAAGTCTTTCAGTATATCATGTACTATATGGAACTATGCTGAAAAATTAACAATAATAACTAATGAGTGTCACATGTACGAAACTTTAGAATTAACCCCCAACATGAAGTGGTACTTAGGGTATTAAAGGACAAGAAATCAAGAAAAGAAATTATTTAAAGGTTAGTAGACTGGTTATTTATTAGTTATTATTGGCTTTAAGTTAATGTGAAATCCAGAGCTTTCATATATAGGAATCACTGTAATAGTAAGTTTAGGAGTTTAGATTCCGAATTCAATTTGCCAGGATTCAAAACACAGTCTTGCCACTTGTTATGTATTTAAAGTCCGGGTAAGGTAATTAGTCATCCAAGTCTCAATTTCCTCATCAGCAAAAGGAGCTAATAATAACATGTACTGCATAGGGTGGGTATAGATATCTTAAATTGCAGTCTACAAGATTACCTTAGTATGCAGTTTTCAGCATATATCAGTTGTATGTTATTATATCATATATAATATAACATATATCAGTATATGTTATTATAATTTACCTAAAAAGTCAATGCATTTACACAAAGAAAAATGCAGAATAACTCAATGCTGCAATATGTATTATAATTGAGTACAATTAGCACATTGAATCATAAATCTCAGAACTTAAACTTCTAAACCCCAAAGAAAGATTGGGAGGAAAGGACTAGAGTTTTTTTCTAGATAGTCAGGATAATCCAGGGGTCTCCCCCAAGTAGTGGCAGCATGCTCATCATGCTGAGCAGATGTGGAGTGATGTGAGAAGGCAACCTGGACCTGGATTCACTCCACCAGCAGTTGTTCCCAATTGTTGCATCTCTTCTGCTCTACAGAAAAAGGAGAAAAAAACAAGTTGGTTGCCAGAGGCGGGGGAATGGGGGGGAAGAGGGTGCATGAAGTGGTGAAGGTGGTCAAAGGGAATAAGCTTCCAATGATAAAAAATCTGGCTACAAAGTTAATAAGTAACAAGAATGAGTGTAATCTTATTATTGTGTTATATATTTGAAAGGTGCTAAGAGACAACTTAAAAGTTCTCATGCTAAGAGAAATTTGTAATTGTGCAGGGATGTTAACTAGACCGAATGTAGTGAGCGTTTTGTAGTACATACGCATGGTTATAGATATCAAATGGTTATAATGGATATGTGAAGCTAACACACTAGTATTAAGTATCAATAATATTTCAATGTTATCAAAGAGAGACAACAACTGGGAAAGAAAGTAGATTTCTACCATTAATAGCAATAATCACAAAACAGTTGTTGGTTGCAGATATTATGTAAGTGGGTTTCTTCTCAAATATAGAGAATTCATGAATCCTAGACATATATCTGGTTTCAAGGTAGAATTTCACTTCACTTTTTTAAGTAACATTTACTATACTTTTTATTATACTTTTTTACTATGCTTTTTTCACTGCTTTATATTAAGTTTGAAAAAGTGTATGTTTTTTAAAGTGTCAAGTATAAATAACATCATGACAGATGTTTTTTATTCCAAAAATGATCTATTTTTGTACGTGAAATCAGATGGAATACCTGAACTTTCACTTTCTTATGTAAACCTACCTTTCTGTTTCTCTCTTAAGTAGTAGATATTTTCATTGTGATTTTATTTTGAGGGCTAGTTCTTTCACTGAGATCATTTTCCTCCACCTGTTGCTGGCTTCTTTTGTCAGGTTTATTTTACCACTGCTGCTTTATCTGTGGAAATGGAGCCACAGACTCTCACCACAGCCTTCATAGAATCTGTAGCTCTTCCCAACAGGACTTGCCTCTAGAAACTCCCTGAGCACTTTGGCCCATTTTAGAGATTTCCAAACTGATCATGTGGGACAGATTACTTTTCACTCTCTTCCTGAAAGACAGTCTCAAGCTTGCCCTCCCTGAGAAGAGAAGGTTGAAGTCCTACTACATGCTTAAAAGTTGAAGGTCTACTAGATGGTTGATGGAAGATCCCAAAATGAGGCTAGCTGCAAACAGCAAGCTGAGAATCCATTGTGGGCCTCTGGAAGCAGCAAAGACAGACTCCAGAAGAACCTAAGCCACAGTAATCAAGGATGAGTGAGTGAAGGGGGACAGGGAGACCAAGCTCTCCAAGATCATTTTTCTCAGGAGAGTGTTAGAATTTCTTGATTTTTCCGGTAGGAAATCCTCCTTGAGATTAACCTAAAGGGTCCCCTAATCCCCTGACATAGTAAATCAACATATAAGTAGCCACAAAAGACAAAAGCCCACTCAAAATAATTTTACCCAGATTTCCTGGACAATGGAGCAGAATAGAGAATTATTTCTACTTATATTCCCCTTTTTTATAGACTTCAAGAAACAGCAGCATCTGAATTAAAACAGTGATCGAATGACCATAAATTTGCCGTTCATAGAAAATTACATGGGAAAGAACCTTTTTGTTTCTCTAGGACTGATTGAATCTTTCTCTTGAAACCATTGGAAACAGGAGGCAAATTTTAAATGTGCTAGATCATGATGTCTCAATATGATTCCATTTAAACAGTCTCTTTTGAATTCCTTGCTGTATTTCAAGTCATTTCTCAGCCCCTGAGCATATCATTTTGCCTCACAAAGTCTCTATTTACTAATCTTAAAAATTAAGGAAATTGTGTTTGGGGAGATAACTCCACACATCTCAATCATAATGTGTCCCAAATTTACTTTAGGCCTTTACTTTATATCTTAAAGAATTCTATCGTCTCAATTTTTCCATCTCAATAAGTGACAACTTTTTGCTCCAAATGTTCAAGGCAAATGTATTTCAATCATCCCTAGCTTCTTCTCTTACCTCCATACCACATCTGTATCCTCAGAGCATCCTGTTACGATGTTATATACACACAGAATATGACCACTCCTCATCACCCTCAGCACCTTGGTCCAAGGGAAAATGACAAGCTATTTCATTTAGATAATAGTAGGAGTTGCATCACCAGACTATCTCAGTGGTTTCACAACAAAAATCGATTTGCCTTCTGAATCAATGGGCAGCTGTTGTCCATGCCATGATTCTGGAATCCAGCTTCTTTCATTCTTGTGACTTCAGTTTTGGCTTCAAAGCTCCCAAATTGAAAGAACATGGGTGGCTGCACACCAAGATGCTCTAGACTAGATGGAGAAGTGGCTTCATCAGCCTTTCTCACATTCATTAGTCATAACTCAGATGACCAGACCTACTGCAAAGAAGCCTAGGTATAGAGCACAATGGATCTGAGAAACAGTTGGATGTCCTCCGCCACTCCCAACCTAGCAAGACATTACCATGGCAAACATTTTCATGTTTCACAACCAACATGTGACATTCATGCATTTTCTTGTTTTCACCTTTGTGCTCCTACAAGCTTTTTCTCAACATACCAATCTGATGACTCCTTTAAATCTGAATTCAGATCTTGTGCCTCTCTTGCTCCAAGCCTCCTGAGGACTCTCCATTTCTCTTATTGACTCTTAATGTCTTTATTCAGCTATGGAGGCTTAGAGAATCTACTTCCTGTCCAAGTCGATATATTTTTCAGTCTCCCCCCCTAGTTCATACTACCCATCACAATGGCGAATTCCAATATGCCAAACAGGTTCCGTTTCCTCTTCTCGGCCTCTCTTCCCCCAAAATATTTCAGAGCCTACTTCTGCTTTCAAATCTATGTTAAACTCCAGCTAATTAAATAGCCTTTGCTGAATAACCTTAGAGGGGGCTCTTTTCTCCTCTTCCCATTTCCTTTTATATCACATTGAACATAGTATAGCTTGTTTCTCTGTGTGATGTCTCTTTTCCTAGATAGACATTCTTTTCCTAGAGTGTCTACTTGCAATAGAGGAGAATTTTGTTTAAATTCCAATCACTTGTTACTGAGATGGTCTGAACACTTTTTTTTTAATTGAAAAATTTAATAAATGAATAAACAAACAAATAAATAGTTTAGCAGATAGCAGGGGAGGGAAGAAGCAATTTTTCTGTACTATTGCAAAGGATGCTGTTATTTGGAATTCATAATTCGTGTTTTATTTTCAAAGTGAAAAAGAGTAACATTAAATTGATTCCTTATGTTCCTACCATCTTTAACACGATTTTCTCTCTCTACCGCAATTTTTCATATGTACAACTCTGTTTTGAAACACTAATATGTCTCATACTTATAGAATGAGAAGGAATGAGGACTTGCATAGGGAAGAAATAATAATTTATAATTTAACATGCTGCACAAATGGGAGAAAGTAAAATGAACATACTTTGTACCAAAAACAAATTATAAAATTTAAAAATCATCACTGAATGTAACCATTTCTGCTGGATTAACTGATTTCAGTGGAAATGGTTTTTATATATAGTTAGGGTTGCATTTTCTTAAACTAAAGAAAGCAATGGGAATCTCTATGAATGAAATAGCATAAGCTAAATAGGACTTGTTTTTCTTTTAATATATGCCAAACTCAAAGCATTTGCAAAATATCTCTGGCTTTCAGTGTGCAGTATTCACCTGAATTAGCTTCAAGCAGAGAAAGATCACACTCTGAGAAGAGTGTGGCCGGGGGTCAAAGGTGGCTCTTGGGGAGAAATTCTAAACTGTAAAAAAGAGATATTAAAATGTGACTTTCAATTAGTTGAGAAATGAGCTCCAACCCTCTGTGTCCTCGGAAATGACACCTTTTATTTCTCTAGTAATTGGGAAGTCAAAGGATAATTTGAGGCTACTCCAAAAGATTCAGTGTCTGATTTTGTGAACCGCCCATCTAAGTTCTGGTACATAATGAAAAATGATGAGATACAACTGAATTCTTGAAAGCAAAAATTGTTCTTAAGACATTGTAATGTGCAGGTTGTTAATATTCATTTTACAACTTTCTGTAGAAATACCAAAGTCTGGCAGTGAGGTGCTTTCTTTACATGTGTGTAATGTACGGGTGATGGGGGGGTGGTGTGAAAATGCTCTTGTAAAGTCCATTGTTCTATTTGCAAATATTTATTATAAGGCAGATACAAATAGGAAGATCTTATATGACTTTATCCATATAAAATAATTCAGAATCATTATATTAATTGCGACTGGCTATTTCTTACTTTTTATAGCAATCACTCCCTTCACTGATAGAATGTGAAGTCAGGCCAGAATTTAATTAGTACTCATATCAGTTGTCCAGTGTCAGCATGTACTAGGTTGGTACATTTTTACACTAGTCATAAGTCTAAAATAATGATTTTTCAACCACTGGGGACATTAGACCAAATGATTCTTTGTTGTAAGAAACTGTCCTGTGCAGCTTAAGAGGCTGACTGGCATCTCTGATCTCATCGTCTACATGTCAGTTCCAGCACCCTCCTAAATTGAGACAATATCTGTGACAATATTTTCAGCAGAATGACCTCAGAGGACAAAATCCCCCTTGGCTGAAAACCCATCAGACTGGATTGATGAATGACCCTTCAAAAGATAACATTAGCAGGAATTGACCTACAAATATGCTCCTATTTGGAAAAGGGTTTTTTTCAGATGCAGTTCAGAATCTAGAGATGCAATAACTCTAGGTTTGTGTGGCGCCCAAATCCAATAGCTGGGATTCTTATGAAAGAGATGATTTGGGAAGCAGAGAGATTCAGACAGAGAGAAGCTGAAGACAGAGACAGAAACTGGCACACACACACACAATCAGCCGGGGAAAACCTTCAGGCACCTAAAGCAGGAAAAACTAAGGAAGGATTCTTCGTTCCATTCTCTGGAGAGAGAGCAGCTCTGCAGATGTCTTGATTTGACCTTGTGTCCTTGGGTTCTCAGGGATAAGTTTCTGGCACAAGTCACCCTATGTATATTACTGCATTTAGGGACTGAACACCACCAGCATGAAGAAAGACCTAACTTCACAGTATCTCCATGTTTATTAGCTATTATTTATCATTTCATTACAAATAGAAACACTATTTGTGCCAATGGCAAAAGATTTCACAGAAAGAATATTGAGGGATTTGAAAGAATCAACTCAGAGCTGACTCATCAAACTTCGTAAAGGCTAGGGGTAGATTTAAATGCTAGGTAAAAGTGGAAAGAAGGGTTTAGACTTCAGTTATTCTTTCTCCCCTGCCTGCTCCTCTCTTCTCTGTTCCTTTCCACTCTATATGGCAAGTCCCAGGCCATTGTTGGTTCCTAAGGTTTACATTTGAAGAGTTCCACTGGCAGCGAGATTCTGACTCCTTGCCTTCATCCTCTTTTAAAATCTGGAAACAGAAAGTTCTGATACCTACCTGGGTCAGATGTTCACTGCAAGTGGAATCAATGATGACAAGGACAGGACGTGCTTGTTCAAAATCCATGTCCCTCGTCATGGTCACATGGATGGGCTTTAAAGGCCAATATTTTCCAGCAGAAGGAAGAAAATTCCAGATACAGGAACCCACAAAAATCTACCAGCACTCAACAGGATGAGCATAAAAAGATGATTTTGCTAGTAATACATAGTTTCAGAATTCATGATAGCAACCAATTTAATATTCCCTCCCACTATGAAGCAGTTAGATAGGCACAGTGGTAGTAAAGGAAATTATTAGAAAGCATAAATAGCACTACCCAGTGACTGTTATTGTTGTGGGAACCCAATAAATGAAAGAGTAATTGAATCTTCAACCACATCCTCAGTGTGGAAATTCTACCATCTTTTAGGGGTAAGTGTCCCAGCTCTGGGGCCTCAATAAAGTCTGTAATAATACATTCAGATATCTGCAGAAAAGAGCTATGGCCAGCTTGATCACAAAGATCAAATATATCACCATCTTATTCTGAATTGAATATAAAATAAGATAGGGCAGTATTTTAAAGTCTTTTCTATCTCATCCTCTTTTTTGTTACTCCATTTTGCATTAAGTTCTTAAAGATCCTGAATTGCAAGCTTCACCAATTAGTAGATGAGGTCTTTAGTAGCCTGTGATGACCATTCAGACTTTTGTCCTGGTGTTTTACTGGATTACAGATTAATGGATACATTTCCTAGAATTAAATCCAGCCAGGCATTTAAAACATGCTGCCACCCTCAAACAGGCCCTGGTGTCAACATATGGAATTTAGCTCCTCATTTGGACAGTAGAAGTGAAACTATAATTGGTCACATCTTATTATCACTTTCTTCTCAAGGACAAATTTCCTTGTAATTGACTGACTGAAGAATACTTTTTTCCCAAATCATAGAATTCAGCAGGTACTCAGAGATTAAGGGAGCAAAGAGTGGTTGAAAAAAATATGTTCTGCAATGGAGTGAGAGAGGAGGAGGGGAAAGAAGGCAGGGGAGGTGAAGAGCACAAAAGATCAGGATGGTTAACAGGTGTTAGTGTAGTGGGAAGGCCCTGGGATACACAATGATGCAATAATGTAATATAAATATGAATACACATATATATGCAAATTAAAAAAAATTAAATTAAATTAAAAAAAAAAAAAGAACAACCATCACAGAGATAGTTGACGTTCTCTGTGGATATCTCTTCTATCCTATTCCCCATTATACATTTCCAGAAATAATAATTAGTACCCTGGATCTGATGTTTGCCATACCAGTGGTATTTGAAACTTTTAAATCAAACATCAGTAAATAGCATATTATTTTGTATGGTTATAATTTTGTAATGTTTGTATTGTAATATGTATATCTATCTATGTAACTTGTTTTCTTCCCACAGAAAATTTTTTAAAATTATTTAAAAAAGAAAAAAGAAAGAAAAAATATGTTCTGAAGGTATTTTACAGGGTTGACTCCTGTATAGCATACAGAGTCCTTTTATTCAATATTCAGCCACTACAGTGATGGTTTAAAGGATGTGTTGAATGTCCCCCATGTCAATGGGGGCATTGGAGGTGTTGTCAAGCACTTCAGAAACCCCCTGTGGTCCCAGAACCTGTTCTTCCAGTTGCAGGCAGCTCTGACCCTCAGGGTTGAGGACCCCTGCAAGACTCCCCATAGCTAAACAGAACTGCCTGGCCCCAGGCTCCTCTCCCAGGAGCAGCCTATAAACAAGATCCACCCTTAGGGCAGGGGGCCTAGTGGTCTAGCCATCTCCCTGCTATTTGACAGGGGTTAACCTCTCCCATGGCCCTCTATCACTCTCATCCACACCAGGGTTGGTCCCACAAGCACTCTCCAGTTCCTCAGTGGTATGGACAGCCCTGCCTCTGAATCCTTGAGGACCCCAAGCAAAGACTATAGGTCATATTTGCAATATTGAACTTGTAAGCAATAGATCTGAAGCAACTGGGAAATTGTTCTGGCAAGAAGGTGTGCTCATGGCAGAGGAATGTGGAAGCTTTGGTGGTGGGCATGTTGTGGGAATATCCATCTGAAGGGTGTGAGCCTGTACCCCTCCATATACAGGACTGTTCACCAATATCACCTCTTCTAAAATGATACAGTTAAAGAAAAAGAAAATGTGTTTCCAAAAAAAGTTTTTTACCAACTGGCAAGCTACTCCCTACCAACCAAGTGAGCATATGCTTAAATCCCTGCACAGTTTCTGGCTTGCTAAAAGAGAAATAAACTGAAAAAGAAGAAAGAAAGGAAGAGAAGGAAGAGAGGGGAGAAGTGAGTGAGGAGCAAAACGTGAGCAAAATAAACTGTGACTCTGCTTTTCAGCTTTTGAAAGTTCTTTTTAATTAATTGCAACAGTTATTTTTAAAGTATAGTTACCATTAATTAGGTACCTATTATGCTCTTGCTAGTTGCATGTGCTATTTCTAAACCTAAAGACAATACTGCAAGGGAGAAGATATTGTCAGAGAGGTTAAGAGATTTATCCAAGGGTACAGAACTAGTAAAAGAGAAAATAGGAATTTAAAACAACCTTTGGCACTCACCCCCATTGTCTCTTCTTTAAGTGGGGTACAGACTATTATCTGCAGTAAAAAAAATACAAACCCACTCCAGAATTTTCTTTTGAAAACTGGTTACTTACTGTATCACTCAGGACTTGTTTTTCAGTAAAAGATAGAGACCTACATCAAACCAGCTTAAAAATAGAAGATAATTTATTATCGATGAGAATACAGAGATGTTTCTTGTAAAGTAAAAAAGAATATTAATATTAATTTAATTAATATTAGTTTTAAAAGAATTTTAATCATAAAAATAAAATGCTACCAAGGATAGCTAAACTTTGAGGACCCACTTTCTCTGTCACTACAAACTAGGGTTTATTACATGGTAAATCATTCTGACCAGCATCTTTGGAATTTTAGAGCCATGAGTAGAAAGATTGGTTTGTTTCCTTGGTCACAGAAAAAAAGAATCCCACTTTATTAACCAACCCTGAATCAGTCACCTCTGCCCTGGGAATGAGGGTTAACAGTGTAATCAGCTCGTCTGAGCCTGTGGAAGGGAGCAGCAAGGAGGGTGAAGATTCTAGAAAGAGTAGGAGGGGCAGGGATGTTAATAAGTATCACTACAGAGATTGATGATGTGTATCCACTCTGCTGATAAATTCATGCACTTTTGAGTTTTCTGATTTTCTTAAACTATCTCTCAAACATATCGCCATACAATTTGGCAATTCAGGGAAAGACACCAGACAGGCAGGTTTAACTTGGAGAGCAGCTCTCGAATTGCACCCTTATCATTTTTTTTTTTCTGTAAAGTTCAAAGGAAAAGGATTTGAAAAGATACAGCAGGAAGTAAAATCAGGTTCATTTGGGAAGCTAAAACTTTCTTCACCAAAGCAGGAAATTAATTTCTTCCTGATGGTGATGATGGAAGGAGATTGAATAGAAAGGGAAGGTGATTAAAAACGAAAACAAAACAAAACAAAAAAAAAACCCAAAACTCTTGATATATTTCTCAGAGGGTGTGGTGTGTGAAATCCTTAGCAGAATTAAGCACAGAGCTTGTGCCTCCCTGGAAGTCAGTTACTGTTCAGATATATACTCGACCAACGCTTGCTTCAAATGTCCCCCCTCTAGGCTATAGAAAAGGGCTCCCACACCAAGCTGGGATTTCTCTCAAGCCCTACTGGCAGACCTCATACAGACCCACCTTCAAAGTATACAAAAGGACCTTTCATTCCACCCTCCCTGCAAGGACTGGAGGTTGAAAATGGCTATTTGTTGCCTCTGACATCAATGTCTGATAATATGTGTGGGCATGGTAATCGACTGCCTGCATGACGTATGAACTTGACCCCGCTCTTGTTCACCAACAGCTGGAAGGATTTTTCTCCTGCAGATGCCCAGCTGCAGAATGGCTCCTTGCCCCTCCAACATTTGCAGTGCCACCCACTCCCCCTCTGCCCCCCACAGGCACTGGGGACAATTGCCCTCATTTACCAGAATCTAAGGACCACTCCAGCCACTGCAATGTGTTTTTATTTGAGTTGCTTTTCTTTTATTAAAAGTTGTGTTTCGTCCACATTTCACTGCTGCCATTTTACTACTAGAACAAAGACTTTGGCCCAGCAAGCCCCCTAGTAATCACCTCGATTCATTCTCACAATTAAAGGCTTCTAAAAGCGCTATTTTTTTCAAGCTGTTGGTTGGATGATCTCCCTGGGGAAATGCTTTCCACTTTTAAAGATGTTCTGAGCCAAGAGAAACTAGGATAAAGGCACCATTGGGTAGTTCTTCTTGTTGCTGTTCCTTTGTTTTCACGACCCATTATCACCAAGTTTCTGGTTGCTTTTACTGAAAGCAAAGCATTGCAGGAAAAGAAAAAAAAAAGAAAGAAAGAAAGGAAAAAAAGAAAAAGAAAAGATAAGAAAAAAAAGGAAAAGGAAAAGTTATAAGTATGATACTACTTAAACCAGCCTACATTGAAACACCACCTCAATGGTATTGTTTTTGCTATGAAAGCTGCAAAATCTAGAGACAATCTGTGCACTTGCAAAACATTTTAATAAAACAAATATTATAACATTTGGGGATTAGAGGATCTGAGTAATTGCCTGAATTTTGCAATTCTTTCTGGACATAGGCCAGTCTGCAAAATAGCTCATATATCAAAAAAAGAAACATTCTATGTTCAATACTGTTATGGGGAGTGATAAAAACTCGCGTCGCTCTATTTCACAGAAGAAAATGTGTTTGCCAGCCCACAGACAACTTAATCTGCTGGGTCCAATGATTCTGCCCAAATTGATCCCTGGCCCATCCCTCACCATCCACCTCCCTCAAGAAAACCTTCTGGAGTGAGCTTCTTTTGAAATGTTTCCCAAAGAGAAGCAGTGATCTCCCAAAAATGCAGAGGCAAACGTAATGATCTTGGATAAACCTGGGTGCTTGGTTGAAAAAGCTATATGAGGCGTCTAATGACTGTTTTCTTGCTGAAATGTCCTCCATCGCAGAGGTCAGTCATCCATCCACTTTCTCCATCAGACAGTTCGAAAGAATAAGGACACGCAGGTAATCTCTTTCTATATCTCACCAAATTTCTGAGGTCAAAGCATTTATGCAGTGAGGTCTTTCGGTACCATTAACTGTGAAAATATCCAATATCAAAATAATTCTGAATTTCAAAACCAATTTGACTTTTAATCTGAGTATTCAGGGTACTCACCCTTGATATTGATGCATTCAACCATCAGTTCCCCTTAAATTGGTCAAATTGATGAGGTCAGTGACATTAAGTAAAAGATCTCAGTGTACGGGCATCATTGTTTGTAGGGCTTTTCTTTTCTTTCTTTCTTTCTTTCTTTTTTTTTTTTTTTTTTTTTTTTTTTTTTTTTTTTTTTTTTTTTTTTTTGCTTTTCTCATTATTTCCTCAGTACAGAAATTTGAGACACTAGATTGGGGTATATTAGACAATCTGAAAGCTTCTTGCTCTTGTTGCTCACTGGTTTGTTCCCTTTCAACAGTGATGTGGGGGTGGTTGAGAGGGTGGGGCTGTTGGAGAGACAAGCTATCCAGGATAAGGCAAAGCAAGAAATAGCTCTCATCAACATGGCTTTAAGTCGGGCCATTCTTGGAGTTCAAATGACATGGGTTTTCATTTTTAGCTTCATTAACTCTTAACAGTTTTCTCTCTGAGCCTCATTTCTAGAACAGAGATAATAATACCTCCCTTTTCGAGGACTGTCTATGATGCTGAAAGGAGTGCCTAGCATCTTGCTGGGCACAGAGTTACCACTTCAATCTGAGTTACTCTCTACTTAGAGTTCTCTCCTGACACTGTCCTGAACCATCACCCATCACTCAGGGCTCTACACCTAACCCTGGTGTCTCTGCCATGTTCTGGAGAGGTGCCCCCATCGGAGGATCAGTTCATAGAACCATGCCGCCATTTTAAGAATTGCCCTAGCAGAAACACTAGTTTACCACCAGGAACCATCACCCCCACCCCCTTCTTTTTCAGTGTGGTTCCAGTTTTGCTGAGATAACAGAAGATGGTGGATTTAAGAAAAGCCTTCCCCAGAGTTTCAGGGACTTAGTTCAAATGGACTCTGGTTCATCTTTTCCCTTATGTTGGTGAGTCTTGAAAAGATGGGAAGGAAACCAGTTCTGACCAATGAGATAGAGGAGGAAATCTAGTACTTGGTATCTGAGTATTTTCTTCCCAAATAAAAATTGAGTAGAGGAGGAAGCAGAGCAGAGCCACTGATTCTCATCTCATTGGGTCTGTTGTTGATCCCTTTGACTTTGTGAGGAGCTGGTGTTTGGATCTGGGCAGTACAATATGTTGCCACCCACTGAGTGTAAGGCCTAGAGATAAAACAGAGAAGCAGACAAGACCAAGCTATTAAATTAAGAATCCCTGCAACCACCAACCTTAATTCTTACTTTGTGAAAAATTAAGCTCATGTTATTAAGTTTTCTTCTTTTTGCAGGTGGAACATTCTAGCTGACACCCAATTCCTGTCCTGTGATTTTACAGACCAGCTGCCTTCACCCTGGATTTGACAGGGGAGAACATTCTAATCTGTATCTGTCTAGCTGTCTGTCCTTTGCTCTATCAAGATACCTGGGAGACAGCCTTAACTCTAATACTTTAATCACTAGCTACTTGCACAATTCTTGATTAGATTTGTGATTACCTATCCTTTCATTCTTCAAAAACACTTGACATTCTCCTTTAAGAATTCATTGCTTTAGAGGGTATTTATTTTTACATTCTATTCACAGCAAATCTTGACCACTCCGATAAATTGGACTAGTTGTATAGGTGAAATAACAAGACTACAGAAGAGTTTAAGCAACAAAATAAATACCAGAAAGCAGAAAAATTTATCCCCAGTTAAAGAAGTTAGGGGAGAAAATTATTTAAAATATTGGCATCCAACTTAACCATTGCTCTTAGGTTTATGTGAGCTCAGATAGGATAACTTTTATTTTGCTAACATGGTAGCAAGTTCCTTGCTGGTGACTTGTTTTGTTCAATAGAATGTGATAAGCATAGCATTGTGTAACTTCAGAACTGGGCCAAAATATAGCACTAGTTTCTAGATTCTCACTTGAAATGTTTCCCCTTGGAAACCCAGTTTCAATACTGAAAGCAGCCCAGGTCACATGAGAACAAATCAAGGAAGGACCAGTGAGCTCCTACAAACAAACCCTGGTCAATGGTCTGGTACCAACTCTCAATTCAGAGCCTAAGCCACCTGAAAGATTCCCACTTGGTCAAATCTTTGTATAAATACAGTCCCAGCTGATGGCACATGTTGCAGATGAACCAAAGAACCTCCCATAGGAGACCTGTCATTTTACAGAATGTGAGGGATAATAAATGTTCATCGTTGACATTCAACTGATAAATGTGGAAGTGGTTCTATAATATAGCAGTAGATTGCTGGAAAAATATCCAAGCAAACAGAATTGGTTTCCAGTGACATGTTGGTCAACTAACCTCTGGAAGGGAGAAGAAGGGAGAAAGGAACAAATTGTTGGCAGCACTTGCTTATTTCCATGATGTAAATTCCACTTTTTTCCTCCCTCTATCAAGGCTTGTTTCAAGCTACCAATAGCATGTCAACTAGCTCATGTAATTCTTTAAAATTTAAATATTTTCACAGACAAATGTGATTGAGCAGATCAAGTTTCAAACTACCAGAATTATCCTTAAATAATAATGATTTTACCATGTATATTGATGTCCCAGAATTCATTTGTAGCAATTCAAAGGATATAATGTGGACATTGATGTAATACTGCCTTATAAATCCCTTTTTTATGTGTGGTCTATTTTGATTTTCAAAAGTACCAAGAGAGACAGTTATCATATTGTCATATTAGAAATAAGGATGTTAAAACTTTAAGAATAATTTGCCAAAATTAAACCTAGTTCCTAGATCTTTTCTTTCCAGAGTCAGAATTCGTTGGTACTACACGAATTTTACATGATGGATTCCCCCACTTCTACTCACCTTTCTAACCCTTTGCAACCACATTTCTATTATTGAGTATATAATACCTTTGAATACAAAGGATGAAGGCTACAATTCAATGTATACTTTGTATAAAGCTTTCTCTGGATAACCAGCCAAGGGACCAGTTAAATTCATTTAAGAGTCTACTTGGAGCCAGCACCTTACCCATTTTCAAGTTCAAAACAAATTGTATTCTGAGTCCAGGCTTTGAAGAAATCTAGCAATAAAGAGGGTTGTCTGTGGGAGGTCTGTTCCTTGTTGTTTCCAAATAATCATTAAGTGGACATATGGTGAATTGAATCCATACCAACATTTCTAAGTCTATTCAATTTTTTTTAAGTGAACTAAAGGGTAACATCAATTTGCAAGCATTTTTCAGAACTCTTCTATTGAAATTAGGTTTTAATTATCTCAATTCTCATCCTAGGAATTGAATATAAAAGAAAATAGATTTTTGCCAAAAGACAGCTAGCTCAAACATGCCAGGTATAAGGTTGAGAATTATATGTATTGTTCATAAATTAAATGCTTTCAATGAATGATCTGTCATTAAAAATTACAGTTTTAGCTTTGCTTTTCCAGCATTTGCAAGTCACAAACATGACTTATAGGAAACAATTTGCTTCAGTGGCTGGGCTCTCCAACTGCCTGTAATGTAATTATAAATTTAGAACATACTTTGTGAGGCAGAGGATGTGCATTGAGAAAAGAGGGTTTGGGGAAGAAGGCATATAGTATAACATTTTTTAGTAACTGAATAACAAAGGTGAACATTACCTATTTACATTTACTTCTTCGGCCTTTCAAAACCTATATATCAAGCCCCTGTTTTCACCATCTTGATGACATTAGTTTCAGTAAATACTATTCCCCTTGTGCCCTAGGGGAAAAGATCAAATTACCCGACCAAACTTAGACATTTGAGAGATTTTCCTCATTTTCTTATCTCTCTCCCTCTCTCTTCATTTCTCTCTCGCTCTTTCATAGGCAGTATAAATTGTGCTTAAGGAAAGTTATAATGTGATGAAATTAGGCCGTTCTTCAATAACAAATGCTTTTCCAAACCTTTTGGAGACATATTATTCTAGTGTTTACAATTGTAGATGCTTTCCCTTTGTGTTTTTGGACACAGGCAAAGAGCTTCTAAAAAAAAAAAAACCATGGATTTAGCCTCTAATGGGTTTTGAAAAATACCAGACTTGAGGGTAATAAGTTGACACCATTAGGAAAATTCAATAACATTCTTATTTTCCTATTATCATACAGGCATCTGCTGCTTGGGAAGAAATAATGAGATGAAAGTTCTTTCCTCCACATCAGTGCCATACTGCCATGTCCCTGAAAACTATTGCCACAGTAAAAGACAAGTCTAATTCTATAGGTCAAGGACAGAATGTGCCCTGTTAAACAGACATACTGACTCCTGCCTGCCTAATCTTTAAGTTGAAAGTTGACACTTGACTCTGACACAAGTTCTGACCTGACAAAGCAATGCAATCTTCATGAATAAGGTCAAAATGGTTAGAAAATCTTAGCTTTTTACTGCCGAGCAGATTTCCAGAGTCAAAGAGGCTGTTTACTTTTTATCAACATTCTGCCTCCACCTTCCCTTCATTTTTGAAAATAAAGCAAACAAACGCACACCCTGGGAGAGCCTCTGAAATGTTTCCAAATTATGAACAGCCTTCGAATGTTGCTTCCTAATTTGCAGGGATGCTCTAAATGATCAATGCCTAGCTTTTAAAAATATCATCACCACCTAGGTGGAATGAACTGCTTTTAGCTTTAATTTCCAGTGCATCTCTTTTCTAGGAATCAGGTTTTTGAAAACAGAATAAATTAAGGGCAGAGACCAGTCAAAATTCAATGTTCTTTCAGCATCCCAGTTTCCATAAATACTGCTTGGTAAAAGAATTAAATACACATTCACCTCAGTAAAGTGAATGGGACTTATCAGTGAAAGTTCTGCTAAAGGCATCTCTTTAATATGTTTGGAATTGTAAGAAGGAAAGGATTTTCTCTTCAAACTCCAGGCTCACATAGCTTGGAGCTGATGAATTCTGCACATCCTTGGGATTTGCAGAGGTTACAGAACAAGATTATGCACCCTGGTGATATATTCACTGCAAGGACAACTCGGGCACAGCTGCAGCTGGAAGCCAGAAATGTGTGCAGAAAGTCGAACCATAAAATACTTAAGGGTATTATTTCAGCAGAGCATCCTTGTGTACCTGGAAAATGAAGCCAATCAATTTTGTCTTTTTCATTATTGTTGTTGGTTTAATGTAATTTAGTCTGAGAGGATGAAAACTGGTACCTGACTTTATTATTTACTCATGTAAAATCAGGGCTAAGAGAAAATTGGGTCCATTG